>CM055105.1:45010263-45117137 GCA_029204225.1 Diphasiastrum complanatum
GGTATCCATTTGATAGGCATGCTAGTCATCCAAATAGATGGATTCTCCAGTGTTTGGGAACATGAGATAATATCCTATAGTGATTATAGGATAGCTAGATGATCAATGGATCTCTAGAATATCAGATGAGGCGGTTAAGGATTTTCTGGAAAAAAAAAGCTGATGGTATGGGACATCAGTAATTTTGGAAAGGAAATTCTAGGACTGTAAAGATCTGATGATCAATGGTGTGTTTAGTACCTAGTCGCGATATGGGAAAGAAAACAACCATTTGATCAATGTGAGGTATTTTGGAAAATTTTGAAGTTTAATCTAGATCCTAATATGGTATCTCATTATTTACAAAATCAGAGGCCCTCAAATATATTTCTCACTTATCTTATTAATCTTTTACTTCTTAGTAATTTCTCGAATATAGGATATCAGACTGATTTATATGATTCTTTCCAACATGAAGTTATTCTTCTGAAAGACTATTATGTTATATATATTACTACTTGTGTGAATAGACTTGGAATTCAGATAAATTCTAAGGTTAAAATATTTCAATTTCTTAAACCATAGAAATTCTCTGTTGCATAAATAGATTTCGATGGAATAGTGGTTTCTATCACTCAGATTGAAAATATTTGAAGGATAAGTCATGTTTGTAATGAGGTGAAATTCTTTAGTGGAAGCACTTATTACTGACTTTTCTTGGATTTAGATATTTTCATATATCATCTTTCCAGTTAACTTTTATTGAAATTTATAATTTTTTTAAAAGGAGGGGTGAAGTGGTGGAATAAAACTCTATTTGGGAATCTGTTGGTTGCGTAGTTTTCGGAAAAGAACCAAATGGGGTATAGAAATGAGATTGGATCTGAAAGAAATTTCGGATAGATTCAGAGTAAGATGCCTAATTGGAACTTTTTGAATATGAGAAATTCTCTAGGGATTGTGTGGACAATTTGGAACTGGAACTAGTTAGGAATTTGAATCATTATCTATAAGTAGTACAGTAAAAGGTCGAAGGTTACTAATTCCATTTTGATTGGAATAGAAGTAAGTTTGTGTGAAAAAAGTACAAAAAGGACCAAGAGTGGATCCTAATCTGATCCTCAAGAGGGATTGGTTGTCAAATTACTTGATCTATCAATCTACTTCAAATTAAGATCAATTTAGATCAATTCTAGACACAAAATCCTAACAAGAACAATCATTAATTGAAGGTAAGTGTACTTTATGGTTTCACACGTGTGAAACACTGTCTGAGTATGGACTCCAACCTGAAAATCAAGTACACATTGATAGAGCATCAAAACAATCAAACAAATGTAGACAAATGGAGAGAATCACTCAAAATTGCTTCCAAAACCAAGATTGGTGTCTCACAATGATTATGGCCAAATGTGGCTCTATATATACAATAAGTGAGAGCTCGTGGTACTGATCATCCCTCTGATCTCACATGTGTGAAGGTGCTTTGTCATATGATGATTCATCATGCAAAACTGACACTTGGACAAAACCTTCTATTTTGGGCACTCTTGGTCCATTTTCCTTCTATATGGAGATTTACTTGGAAATCTTCTAGAACTTAAAATTCGCCTACTTCAGCTTATTCTACACGTGTGAGCTGTCCTCTACACATGGGATATGACACCTAACCAAAATATTTGGCTCATGCAATCAATAGATTGATGCCATGTGTCATATATTTAGAAAACTAGTTTTTGGCCTTTTTAGCCACTAGAACTTGAATTAAATCATATGTACAACCTATATGATTATGGTACATGACAAGTACACTATTTTCACATGTGGGAACAGGCTCCACACATGTGTGTTTATCTATATACAAGATTTTGGCCTCTACCAAGCTTATTTTTGCATTTTTCACAGTTTGATCAAAATTTAAGTCTAAGAGTTCTGTATAGAAATAACCTAATCTTAGTTTTAGTACTAGGATCAGAGAGGGGTTGTTTGAATAGAAGAAATTATGTAATTAGAAGGTAAGCTGGATTGGAAAACTACTGAGAGTGAATGTTATTCGTTTAGAGATTTTCCGAATATGTTATTTACTCATGAGAAATAGAAAATCTTTGTAGCTGAGTTACAAGATCTCAGTGAGATATGTGAGTAACATATGTGGGTTCTAGAGGAATCTACCAGATAAAAATGTGTTTATGTACTGGGTCATAGTAAAATTATTCACATATGTCACGATTAATCTTGTATGAATCTATTGTGTATTCCTGGTTACTATGGTTATTTGGTGCACTTAACCTAGTCTGAGAACATGAACATATGATCAAGTATTGTTTTGACAGATACTTGCAGAGTTAACAAATCTTTGTATAGAAGATTTATGGATTAACTTATAAATGATTTGGATAAGGATCTAAATGTGGTGTTATACTAGTCTTTCACCTAGACATTTGAGATTTCTGAATCATTGGCAATTAACTTGAGTAGTTGATTACTCCAGGATGAAGTTAATTGGTAAAACGATCAGTGTGATGTGGATTCACCGGGAACTGATGGTTTTTTATTTATTTTGCTTGTAAGACGCATGATTAGTGAATCATTTCGATTCATCAGTTTAAAATTATGTGCATTAGATATACAGTAGTCTTGGGATAGAGTATTCCTTAGTTAAGAAAGGGACTCAGCTCATTAGTGATTGTATCCCATAGAGCTCAATTGGATAACGAATCATAATGAATCCAAGAATAAGAAACTGAGTTGTTATTCAGTAGGACTTTGGGTATCTAGATTTGATTCTAGATTGTAATCTAAAATTTTTGTAGTTGAAGATGATTGTCATTTTGGTATGCATTCAGTCTTTAATTACAAGTGATTTATAGACCTTGAATTATCTTGCACTTCAGTTTAAGAATCCTAGTTGAAGAATATTCCTAAATCCAGTATTTTCTTAGTGGAAAGATTTTGGAATGATTCTTAATTTTCCTGAGTTATGTGGAACATATACTCCAGTATCCTGTAAATGATTAAGTATGCTTTTGATTCCAGAAAATTATGATTGACGAATTATATGAATCTAAATATTTATGGTTGACGAATCATAAATAGATACTTAATTATTGTCAGAGAATTATAAGGAATTGTAATGATTCTTAAGTGTAATGATTAACTTGATCTATGATTTGAGTAAGAATTCGAATCAGTGTTTTTGAATCTCTCTACTCCGGTGTTTTATTTGAGAGCCTATGGATTTCACAGACATTCTCACAAGATAAGTATTTTGTTTGTGGAGAATTTAATTTACCTAGTGGATGTTATTCTGCTATAGTTTATGGTATGTAAATGCTTGAGTACAGTTCTTCATTTGATTGGATCTCCAGTTATCTTAGGAGACAGACAAGTCTATTAAGATGAATGAACGTTATTTTTTTTGCATATCTGGGATACTCAGGGTTGAGTTTTAATCATTATATATCTTAATGATTCTCCTAGATATTCTAACTAAATGAGTTATCATATCTTAGAATTTGGATTCTAAGGATATTTGTACTTGAAAGCTTAAGAATTATCTGTCAGAGTTGTGGATAATTTCAGACTGTAACTATAAATATTTTATTATTTCCTTAACTTTAATCTCTTAAGTTAGGTTATTTCACCTAGTGTTTCATGTAAGTGTTTTACATGAAGGTGATGTTACTAACTTGTGATGAATGTAACCCAGATGGAAAATTTATCGCTTAATGTTGTACTCCAGTGTAGAGACTATCATTTGGAAGATAGGATTATCTCTGAGTACTTGTTTGAAGGGAAAGTTTAACTACAGATAATGATTTTCTAGGTTGATATTTAAAGTTAAAAGAACTGTTTCTATTATTCTTTCCTGTTTAGAGAGCTTCTAAAGATAGAAGTAGTTTAAGGAGGGAAGAATGTTATGTCCATGGCCAGTAAGTAGGATTCAGTATGCTCCTAGTCTTGGATACACGGTACTCCAGTAAATCAAGCTATTAGTTATGCCACATCATACTGGATGTGACCCAAAAGTAACTAATATTCTTGTGAGGCCCAGAACACACTAAATGGAGTTTAGACAAGGTTTGAGACAGTGTATGCATGTGTAGAGTTATCAATAGGAATTCTATGAATAGATGAGATTAACCCTGGTGCATTTATGAATCATAGGAAAAAGTAGTATTAACGTTGATGAAAAAGATATATATATCCCGAAGGGGAAGTTTAAACAAAAGTAGGCTCAAACAAGAGCGAAGCTTGCAGTAAAGTTAAGATTAATCCAAATCCTGGCATTAAAAATAAAAGTGCATAAACTATGATGATGTCTATGGGAGTCTGCCAACTGACTGTAGCAGATCAAAAAGGTGAAGAGGTGGTGAGTCGGCTAATGAAGGGAGATGAGATGTAGCAGACCCAGCCACTGTCGCCCGTTGTAGAATAGATAGGGCCTGAGCACGTTTCAGGGCAATGGAAACACGTTGTTTGAAAGAAGCCACAAGAATAGAGAACCAGGAATACCTTGACGCTTTGTCGCACACATGCGAAGAAAATCCTCAAAGCATCGATGCAAGGTGCCATAAGTCTTAATATCCAAGGGAAGGAAAGCATTAGTGGGATGCCTGTCGGAGTAGTTTTTTTTCTTCTCTTGTGTTGCCACGTCTGCCGCTTCTCTTGGTGTGAAGGCAGAGTGAGGCAATAGGTCACCACGCGGGGGATCAGCAACAACAACATCTGCCAAAGTACGAAGCCAATTCCAAGAGAGGACAATGTCAACACACCTGCGAGAAGAGTGGGATGCGGAAGAAGGAAGTACATGAGACTGCTCTCTGAGGACATGGAATCCTCCATCTCTAGCTATAATGGTCGCTGCATCTCTGACAACATCATGCGTAGCTGTGCACTCACTCCCACAAGGACAATGGAGGAGGTGGATAGCAAGGGCATCAATAGGGTGACCACAAACACACCTGGAGAGACCCAAGACCGAAGGATGAGGAAGCCCCAAGCAAAGACGAAGAGCAGTGGTGAAGATGGCCGAAGACAATCGGAAGGAAGGAATAACAAGCCGAGCTGACAGCCAAGCCTCGGCACCAGGACCCTCACAAGAAAGAAGCCGAGTTCGATGCAACGTAGAAGGAGCCTCAAAGAGCATGCTAGAAAGGGTATGCTTGTGCACGCGCTCCAAGAGGGTCTCTTGCAAGTGATCTGAACTGAAAGTGAGGAGTTGCTCAAAAGGAGGAAGACAAGCTTGGTTAGAGAGGCGCTCGCACAGCGATGAGGAGGTGCTGAAAAGGCAGAGAACCGCTATCCACATGAGCAATGCAATCTGCCAAGAGAGGGCGAAAGTCAGAAAGGAATGGAGAAAACAAAGTAGGGGCGACAAGAGCCCAGCTCCCAAGAAAAGCTGCAGGAGCAGAAGAAACCATAGAGAGAAGACCCACACCTCCACAAAAAATGGGTAACTGAGTCTGGTTCCGAGATGAAAGGGTCTCCACACCATCCAAAGAACCTGGGCCCAAAAGGCGACCAAAAACATCCATAAGAGAGATGTCAAAGGAAGAAAGGAGATGCAAAAATTTTGGAGTAGGGGGGAAAGTCCGTAGCAGATAAGAAGGACGTTGGATAAAGCAAGACGTCAAGAAGCCAAACGCGACCTGAGTGTCGCCCAACCGGGGAAGCAGATCTGAGTGAACAACATCCTCCTGGAGAGCCTCACCAAGAAAAGCAGAGTTGAAGGAAGCGGACCCAACAGGAACACCCAGAATGCGAATGCCATCCGAAGGAGCAAGGAAACCATGAGGAGGAACAAAGTCCGGGGGAAGACCTGCTAGAGACCACACTGAACACTTGCGAGGTTGAATAGACAAACCAAGAAAAGCCAGCTACTCAGAGAAATGATGAAATGTGAGGAGCATTGTAGGAGCAGGATCAACAATATGAGTGTCATCAGCAACCGAAGGAAATAAGCAGGAGGGAAAGGCCTCTGCAGAAGCTCAAAGTGCATGGAAATGAACCAAAGCGAAAAGAGGACCAGCCGAAGGATCACCTTGACGAGTACCTGCGGCAGAATAGATAGTAGAAAGATCCCCAGAGCACACATGGTGACTGTAAAAGAGAGGAGTCTCAGTAGCATAGAACAACCACACAAATGGGATAAGTTGAGCCAACTCACCACCAGCCATGCGCAGCTTCTGAAAGATCACAACTCTAGAAACAGAGTTAAAAGCATTGGTTACATCCACTTGGAGAACAACCGAGTCAGGATGGAGATCAAGGGTGGCACACAAACCATGAATGACAGTTTCACAACCACCAAGAGTAGAGATGCCAAACTAATGAGGGGAGAGAAAAGAGACAAAAATATGTTGAAACTGAAAACAAATAGAGCGAGTAACAAGACGGACGCCACCCAAGGCTTTAGACATGGTGATCAAATGAGACACAGACAAAAGACGTGTGACAGAAGAAAGAATGTGACCAAAGGCGATAAAAGAGCAGAACTGAAAGAGTTGAACAAAGCCACTAGCAGAGTCCTCAGGTGGAAAGCAATCATGAAGATGTTCATAGACCAAACTAGAGGGACCACCAACAACAAGACGAGAACTAAGATGGAAGGCACAAGAGAAAGAATCACGATCAAGTACCAAGTCAACATCAGACACAAAGTCTCCACAAACAAGGGAAGAATGCCTTCAGAAGCATAGCAACTTGAGTTTCATGACGAAGAGCGAGGGGAATATGAAAGTAGAGCCTTGGACGAGGGAAGCCCAAGTAAAAAGCTCTGAGAACGTCAAGGGAAGAAATCCAAGACCAAGCTGAAGCAAAGGGCGCATGGGGTGTAGAAAGAGGAGGGCGATCTTGAGACAACTGAAGCAGCGCTTGAAAGTGTGAACATGGTTAAGGAGGAGCTTACAAAAGTGGAACTTTGGCATAAGAGGTTGAGCCACCCCAACTTCAAATCTATGGAGATCCTATGCACAAAGGAGCTTGAACTCGGCCTTCCAAAAGCATTTTCAAAGTGTGGAAAGTGTTGTGAGGCTTATAGCCTCTCAAAGGCTCACAAGCAACCATTTGCTAACTCTTCTACTAAGTCATTAGATCTCATTCATAGTGATGTGCACTCTTTAGCACAATTATCTAATAGAGGTGATTAATGTATGTATCTTCTATTGATGATTACTCTAGATACACTTGGATTGAGCTTTTGGATTCTAAAAGTAAGATGTTTGAGTTTTCCAATAAGAGCAAGAATGATGTGTTCATTCATAATATTGAAAATTGTAAATTTTCAATCTTAAAGGCAAGTTGTAAACTTCTTATGAAAATAATTGAAGCATCCAAAGTGGACACTTATATCCATAAGCAAGTAGTTAGCCTTATTGAGGTGGAAATACTTTTTGATTTCAATTTTGAACCAACAAGGATCCATATTTGAAGATCAGTTCAGCCCATGGAGTCAAGCTTAGGATCATCATGCTTTTATCAAGTCATACAAATCATGAAGTACTAATAATGACTCCATTCAAACTTTCCAAATGGCATAATTAGTTGATGAAAGTCTTTCACTAGCTTCAAGTAAGAAGCCACCCATTGATGCCATTATTAGTGTAAATGCACTTGAAACTTAGATGGTTTCACTTAGAGATCTGAACCTATAGTGTCTTCTAGCAATCAACAAGCTTATAGACCCGACCCTACCACTCTAGAACAAATCTTGAATGATGGATCTATAGATTGCAATCTCAATTTTGCAAATTAACTCCTTAATCTTTGGTTTATAGCACTCTTTCTCTCTCAACTTCAAAGTACACTCAAAAAAATAGAGAATCAACTCTAATGTACTATAAACAAGCTTTAATCCACCTATATGATTGATCTAAACCTAGAACAAATCAATGGAATAAAAACAATGCAAGTGAAAGCTTGAAAAATGCACAAAATTGACTTAAAATTGGGTATATGAAGCTCAAAATGTACCAACCTGAATTTTACGGTCCCTAATAGGTTATGTACGGCCCCGCATCAATATTTGGTACAAATATAATGGTTCTAGCTATCTATTCAAACTCGCTACCTCAATATTAGCTTGTTTCCAAAAACTTGCCAATTTGGGTATAATTTAGATCAATGTGTTAAATGCACTTGTACTTGGCTCTGATACCATGTCAAAGTACAACAAAAAGGACCAGTAATGGATCTAAATCAGATCCACAAGTGTGATTGGGTGTCAGATTAGATCAACCTATCAATCTACACAAGATTAGATAACATTTAGATCACATCTACCTCAAGAAATCTAACAAGAACAATCATAATTTATCAAAACTTGTACTTGCTGGTTTCACTCATGTGAAAAATTGTCAGAGTATGGACAGCAAGCTGAGGATAAAGTATACTAAGCTTAGAACCCAATCAATGCATAAAAACACAAGACAAATAGAGAGAAAACAATAGAGTTGCTCCAAAACCAAGATTTAGCTTCCATAATGATTATGGCCAAATGAGCCACTATATATACACAAGAGGTGATGCTTACTCAGCTGATTTGGCATGTGTGAGAGTTCCTACTCATCAAAGGATCCACCAATAATCATTAATATGGCACATGGACCAAGTTTCCTACCTTATAGCCACCTCCCTTGATTTTAGGCAATTTTTCTAATTTATAGGGACTTGCACAAATATCTACTACAAGCTGGATCTCACCTACTATTGATATTTTCACACATGTGGCAGTCCCTCACACATGTGAGATCACTCCTACCCATGTGAAATAGCTTTTCCTACCAATAAAATGATGTCTAGTGGCATATAGCTAGAAAACTAGATTGTGGCCACTTTAACCACTAGATCTCAAATGAAAGGTTATGTACAACCTATATGACTAATCTAAATGATAAATGCATTTATTTCACACGTGGGAACAGGCTCCACACATGTGTAATCATGATATGTACATGAATTTGGCCTAGATCAAGTATGATTTTGACATTTTCACAATTTGCTATTAGCAAGCCGTACAATGGTTGTACTTCACACGTGTGAAGCATTTCGATCATTATTTTTGGTTGTTCTTGCTTGGATATTTAGAAATTGTCAAGTAGAAGCTATATTTGGATGTTAGTTTTGAAATAGATCAAGATTCCAAGCTTCCAATCACTCTTATTGATCATTTGTAGATCAAGTTGAGTCCATTACTCTGAAATTTCACAGGAGCAGCATTGGAAAGGCCCGTATCAGATTTTAGATACCTTCAATAATAATTTTTCAATCGGTTGGCATTTTCCACTTGACATTCCCTTCGTGGTCAACAATAGTCACGTGAATATATATTATTTTCAAGAGGGGAAGACTGATTTTAATCGAGGCATTATTTACGCCTTATATGATATTGTCAACAGGCATAACCTTCAATCAACAACACCTTGAGGGCACATCAACTGGCATTGGTCCGTAGCTCACCCAATAGATGAATAGGACACCTCGGTGGAACTCGGTTTCCTTTGTCGGGGAATATGTGTCAGGCCAATTATGGCCAATGTATTAAAGTTAGACAGTCAAATATTATGTGGATGATGAGTTAGATTTAGACATTTACATGGGTTGTGTATTTCAAAGGTTGATTTAGGATAAAGATAGGATAAGAAAAACAGTTATTTTTGTAGGTTATTATTTTTTTGGTTAAGGCCTCAAAGCAACGTTTAAGTTAAAAGGACCGAAGACAACCGCAAAGGTAGAAAATGCAGTCTTCGGTGGTCTATTACGACCATATTGCGGCCGTATCGAGTAGTTTCTTCTTCGTCCGAGTCGCTTGAGCTCTTCTGCTTCTGTGAGGTTGAAGCAAAAACTAGCCTTGTTAAGTCAACTGCAGCAACACCATCAATGTCCATGGCTGTGGTGGTATCGGCATCCTTTTGTGAAGCAGCAACATCGACTTCCATAGTTGTCATGTCTGCTACTTGGTTTGTTGGCATAGTTGTGGTGGTTGTGGCAGGTGTAATCAAAAGGCTAGATAAGTCGATTGATGTTGTAGGCAACAATCTTTCCATCAAAAAACTCTTCTCATCATCGCTTAGTATTCCAAAATGTTTACACAGTCGCATAATGTGTGCTCCTACTTTTGAAAATTTCTTGTGCTTAATCCACCTCAAAAATGCCTTGTAGGCTATGCTTCCAAAACAAACAGAATTACCGGCTATTGCGTCTAATAGATATCCAAATTTTTGCACAGATATGGTAGCATCAGCGTCTGTCAAAAAAAATTACTTGATTCGCATATTTACAAAAAACTTTGAGTTTGACGTCCTTGATCATGGAAATTTTTCCTTTTGTGGGTACGAAACAGTTGCTCAGAAAGTAAGAGTTTTCATCGATCGCATCTCTAGTTGTAAAAATGGCATTACCATCTAGTGGTAATCCAAGGACGGTGGAGAACACTTCCTTCGAAATAGTAAAGAGCTTTCGTCTAACATGAACTTTAAAATCAGATTTTGATACTGAGTGAATAGAATAAACGAACTCAGTGCTGACTTTCGAGAGTATAACTGAGGGATCCACCTTCAGATGTCCCAACCTGCATTGATCTAGATGAGGCTGGATTGATGATGATGACGGATGTCTACGCGTGCTTTCCATGTAATGGTAGAGCTTGATCCCGAAGCCATTTGTACGAATAATAAACGAAAGCTCCGAAGATTGCAATAGATCATGATCAAAGGCTTGATCACGAAGATAATGATCGTAAATAAACTAAGAAAGCATGAAAAAAATGCAACAAGAGAGTGTGAGAAGGGAAATAGAAAAATGGCTATCATATGCAGTGGCAATGTGGAGAGGATGATGGTGTGTCATTTTGACATAACATCTAACACTTCTTTTATCAATGGCGTGCATGGCTCATAGTTTCATAATATAATTGATAGGACAGTTTTAGATGTGGTAAGACTGGTTGTGAAATGGAAATTTTAAAAAAAATCATGATGAGGCCGTTTTTATGTGTAGACGTAAACACATGTGAATAATGATGGCCACGTGGCCATCATCTTTAATAGATGGATACAAAAAGTCCATCGGGAGATTCTCAAAATATTCTAGAAAAGATTTTAGAAAATTATCGAAAGATTCTCGAATGGTATGTCTTGAAAGATTCATGAATGATCCTAGAAAAGATTCTCAGTAGAGCCTAGAAAGATTCTCGGATGATTCTAGAAAAGATTAGACTAGAAAGATTCTAGAATGATTCTAGAAAAGATTAGACTAGAAAGATTCTTGAATGGTATTCCTAGAAGGATTCTAGAATGCGAATGGTTTCTAAAAGCATAGCTATTGATTTTTTTTTTATTCGTGAAGTATCATCAAACCCTTTGTGTTTCGAGAATGAGACATCAAATGATTCTTTTATGACTAGATTGTTTAGTCAAAGATAATATTTCTTGAGCTTGGACCCGTTAATTCGAGTCGGTAATAGTTCACCTTCAAGTGATTGAAGTTGAACAGGACCATTCTTGAACACCTCGATAACTTTATAAGGTCCGAGCCATCTCATATGAAACTTTCTTGGGACCTTCTGATGTCGACTATCATAGATCCACACAAAGTCATCAGCTTTAAGATCACTTTTCCTGATACGACTATCATACTTTTTCTTTCGTTGTTCCTAGATTTGCTCCAACCTCTATGTTTTACTTCTTGCATGGAAGATTGGATTACTTGCAAGATATTGGGCCGAGATGCTATCACATTTGACGCAAGGTATTTCCTCCTCTTGAATGATCCCGAGCTCCACTAGTAGTCTTTTGATCCAAATGACTTCATTTGTTGTGATAGTCAAAGCCTTGTACTCGACTTCACATGAAGATAAAGAGATAGTGTCTTGCTTCTTAGATTGCCAAGAGACAAGATTACCTCTCAAAAATATTGTGTAAGCACTTGTGGACTTTCTATCCACCTTATCACCTGCAAAATCCGAATCTGAAAAGGCAATAAGGCTTAGATCATGTCTCTTAAAACAAAGTCCATAGTCTTGAGTAGATGCAACATATCTCAAGATCCTCTTCCCCTTTTTCCAATCATGGATCTTTGGATTTTGCATGCTTTGACTAAGCTTGTGCACACTAGTGACTAAGATCAGCCCTAGTGATAGTGAGCCATATTAAAGAGCCTATTAGACTTCTCAAAAGTGTGATGTCCTCAAAGGATGCTTCATCACAAGTTTTAGTGTCTTTAACATTAGACTCCATAGGAGTATCTATGCTTTTACAATCTTGCATTTTAAACTTCTTAAGCATAGATCTTACATAACAACAAGTAAATCCATGTTGCTTCCACATAATAGAATGTCATCAACATAAATGAGCAACATGATTATATCATTACCAACATGTTTAAGATATAGTGATGGATCGTATGAACTAATCTTGAAACCAATAGAAAGAAGATAAGTGTTCAACCTCTCATACCAAGCCCTTGGAGCTTGCTTAAAGCCATAAAGGCTTTTCAAAAGTAGGTATACTTTTGATCCTTTGCCATTCACAACAAAACCTAGAGGTTGATGCATATATATTTCTTCTTCTAAGTAACCATTTAAGAAAGCATTGAAAACATCAAGTTGAAGCATTTTCCAATCATAAAAGCAACAAATAGTAATGAGTATTCTAATGGTTACCATCTTTGCTACGGGAGCAAAGGTTTCTTCATAATCTATGCCTTTGATTTGGGCATATCCTTTATCACAAAGCCTTGCTTTGAACTTATTGATTGATCCATCATTGTTGAGCTTGATTCTATAGACCCACTTGCATCCAATGACATGCTTGTCATTAGGTGGATCTACAAGTTGCCAAGTCTCATTTTGCATCAAAGCTTCATACTCGGCCTCCATAGCTTTGATCCAATCCTTTGATTGAAGAGCTTCCCATTGTGAAAAGCATGTAGAGAACTTGAATCCTCCACTTGTTTGCCTTTTTCCAAGTAGGCCCAGTCTTCTAGGCTTGGATCTCTCTCAGGTTGATCTTCTTGGAGTCATTGGTAGACTCGACTTCTCTTGTGATCTTGGCCCCAACAAGTCTTCATCTTGATCAATACTTGATGAAGAGACTCCTCCTTGATGAATAATCTCTTGAGATTCCTGCACATTGTCCTTCATGTACATTCGATCTTCATGGAAGATCACATCTCTACTTATCATAGTTTGATTAGTAGATGGAACAAAAATCCTAGAGGCTTTACTTGAGTAGCCTATCATAATGCCTTTAAGAGCATTAGCATCTTCTTTTTTTCTTGTTTCAAGAGGTACATGTACAAAGCATACACATCCAAATGTTCTAAAATGATTCACCTCGGGTTTCCTTCCATACAACTTTCATAAGGTGAAATATCGTCTATAGCATGATTTGGCAAAAAATTGCAAAGATAGTTAGCACATCCTATTGCTTCTCCCCAAAAATCTTTAGAAAGAGAGGCTCCTAGTCTAAGTGCCTTTGCACATTCACATAGAGTTCTAGATTTTCTTTTGGCCACTCCATTAGATTGAGGAGAGTAGGAACAAGTGAAATTTCTTCTAATGCCAAAATCATTACAAAAGTTTATGAACTTTCTGGAGATGTATTCACCTCCATTATCACTTCTCAAAGCTTAAATTTTACAAGATGGTTGATTCTCAACAAAAGCTTTGAACTTCACAAAAGTTTCATATGCAAGTGCTTTAGAAGACTCAGAGATAAACCCAACAAAAACGTGAGTAATCATCAATAAATGTTATAAAACATGTAGCTCCACCCTTGCTCTTGGTGGATGAGAAATGGATGTCACTATGGATGAGTTCCAAAGGTGCTTTGGACTTGATGGTTGATCTTTGATGCATGTGATGTTCTCTAACGAAGCATGCAACATGATTAACGCCAGTACCAGTACCTTGATCACTCAAGGCAGAAGGAAAGGAAACCTATGTCATCTGAAGGTACCCCTACCTGAAGATCAGGTGCATCGGACTTTTGCCAGACACTCTGTGGCACAGAAGACTCTGCCACATGAACTCAATGGCACTTTACCAGGCAAGCCGTCATGGAGCGATAACAGGGGTCAGCATCACGAATGCAACCAGTTTGACCACCTATGATGCGTGTTTGAAAGACAAGATGTCACGCACAGCATTCCTTAAAGACTCCTACAGAACGACAAAGATTCTAGAGCTAGTGCATTCTGACATCTACGAACCATTCAACGTGATCTTAGTAGGAGGTTTAAATTATTATATAACCTTCATTGATGATTATAGCAAATTTTCCAGACTGTATTTTATTCAGAATAAATCTGAAGCACTTGATAAATTTACAGAATATGTGAATTGGGCTGAGAGATGTATAGGCACCAAGGTGAAGCAGATAAGAACAGATCGAAGTGGCAAATACATCTCGAATCACTTCACTGACTTCTGCAATGATCGTGGAATCATTCACAGAATAACTGCAGCCTACACACCGCAGCACAATGTTGTTGCTGAACAAAAAAACAGGACGCTTATGGAAACAGCGAGATGCATGATGGCCTACTCGAAGGCTCCAAGGGCATTGTGGGCTGAAGTAGTAGCTACAGTTGCATACATCCAGAACAGAACATGCAAGTCTGGTGTTCCTCACATGACACTACATGAGCTATGGTGGGGTAGAAAGCCCGACCTGTCTCACGTCAGAATATTTGGCTGTGCAGCTTATGCACATATTCTTGATAAGCTTCGAAAGAAGCTTGATGAGAAAGCTGAGCAGGGATTTCTGGTAGGTTATGACAACAATTCATCATACTACAGAATCTACATGCCAGACATGAACACTGTGAAAACAGTGAGAGATGTCAGATTTGATGAGAGCAGGACAATGGCCAACGATGATCCTGTCAGCTATGAAGCTCTGGAGAGACAGTACTATGACCTACTACCAACAACAGAGGGAGTATAGGACGAATACGAAAATGAAGATGTTCAAGTCGTCTCCCATTCGAGCGAAGAATCTGACGAAGAAAGATTCGAGAGGCAACTTGTCACCGCTGTTCCTGTAAACCCAAATGGTTTCGGACCAAGCAGAGCAAACAAGGACAAAGGCATAGCTGTTCCAGGAGGACCTCCTAGAATGTCGACAAGACCACGAAGAGCGCCAGCAAGGTATGTGCCAGACAGCTCAGCTTCCATATCAGAAAAATTCTACGGATTCAGTGGCGAAACACAAACATTTGAGGAGGCAATTGAAAGTCCAGAAAAGGACAAATGGATCCAAGCCATGAACAAAGAGATGGAGTCCATGAGGAAGAACCAGGTATGGACGTTGGAGCCATTACCACATAAGCGCAAGACTATCAAATGCAAATGGGTTTTCAAGCTCAAATATGGACCAGATGGGAATGTGACAAAATACAAGGCAAGATTGGTAGCGAAGGGTTTCTCTTAGAGATACGGTATTGACTACTTTGAAACCTTCTCTCCTATCGTCAAACATTTGTTCCTATGTCTGTTATTTGCATATGCAGTAGCTTATGACCTCAGGATCAACATTGTGGATGAGAAGACAACCTTCTTGAATGGCGAATTAGACGAAGAGGTCTACATGGATCAACCCCCAAGATTTGTCTCGAATTCACTTCCTGATTATGCATGCAGAATGCATAGAAGCATCTACGGTCTGAAACAATCAGCCCGACAATGGTACAAGAAGAAAGATCAAGCCTTGAAATCATTAGGATTCAAGCCTCTATTGGCTGACTCCAATGTATATGTCAGAGTTACAGATGGGAAAATTATTATAGTGGCTATATATGTGGATGACACTCTGATACTTTGCAGGAGTGAGCAGCTAATTGTTGAGGTGAAGACAGACATCTCGAAACGCGATAGTGGATCTGGGAGAAGCCAGGTGTTACCTAGGCTTACAAATTGAAAGGGACTATGAGGGAGGTAGGTTATACCTTCACCAGTCCAGATACACCCAGAAGATCCTAGAGGACTTTGGGATGTTGAACTGCAAAGGAGCAAACACTCCAATGCTCGCAGGGGTAGTGTTGACGAATGATGATTGTCCAAGGACTAAGGAAGATGAGATAACAAATGCAGCTCACACCTTCCAGGAAGCTGATAGGATCACTGATGTACCTTGCAGACAACACACGTCTTGATATTGCTTATGCAGAGCCAATTTTGCACGAATCCAGGCTCGACACATTGGAAGATTGCGAAACAAATTTTGCAATATCTTCAATTAATGAGGGATTATGGCTTGTGTTATTGTTGTGGGGCAGGTTTCAGGATACTTTCCTACAGCGATGCTAGCTGGGCATCTCTCAAGGACGACTGTAAAAACATCTCAGGAGGATGCACCATCGCATCAGGAGCAGCAGTTCTCTAGGTCAACAAGAAGCAGACCGTTGTAGCCCAGTCATCTTGTGAAGTAGAATACGTAGCAGCAGCAAAGATAGCCAACGAGATAATCTAGCTAAGACAATTCCTAGACAAATTGGGCGAAACAAGAAACGAGCCCATGGTCTTGCAGATGGACAATACCTCTACAATACACCTGACAAAAGATCTAGTGTTCCATTCTAGAACGAAGCACATTGCGATCAAGTATCACTTGATTAGGGATCTATGTTGTGATTGAATACACTTTTATTGTTGTTTGGTCGCGCTTGTCTACTCACTCTGATCATAATACGAACGTCTACGACTCCTTAGTTTCTGATCAGACGATGGCCATCTTTGACGCCTGAGAAACTCGTGATATCATACTGCTCTTCCACTTATTTTAGAACTATACTTTACATTGAATCTGATTTCAGCAGTACCACACACAAACCATCTCTAATCTCTTTGGTGGACTGTACTCTTGTTTTAGAGTATGAATTTAAGATCTTGTTGGGCAATCAGAACACTTAAAGTTGTGATTACATTTAGCATAAGCTGTCTATTAGACTGTTTTTGCACCTAGCAGCCAATTAGAACGGGAGAGCTATTCCGCAATATTTCTGCTCTCTTCTATGTTCGTGTTCTTCTATCACCCTTGCCCCATCAACATCCCGAACACAACCAAATACAGTAAATTTTAATTAACTATAAACTAATTACAGTATCACATTTGAAGCTTACAAAATATGACTCAGATCAACTGTGATTTCTAACACTCTCCCTTAAAAAAATAAACTGCAGCAGCATCTGGAGTGTCCAAAAGATGTTATGCATGTCACAGCTATATTGTACTTGACTCACCAAGCACACCAACAAACCACCAGGTTTGACTCACAAAGTATCATGCAAACACAATGCTCATACAGAGATTCTACCATACTCTCGACCAACTGACTCGTCCCTAATCCGACTTGAACACAAGTGGACCACATGAGTGACATGGCTCAAACTGAAGAAATAAACTGCAGCAGCGTCTGGAGTGTCCAAAAGATGTTATGCATGTCACAGCTATATTGTACTTGACTCACACTCAAGCACACCAACAAACCACCAGGTTTGACTCACAAAGTATCATGCAAACACAATGCTCATACAGAGAGTCTACCATACTCTCGACCAACTGACTCGTCCCCAATCCGACTTGAACACAAGTGGACCACATGATTAACATGGCTCAAACTGAGGAAATTCCACTGCCACCATGAGAATTACATTCTTCATCTAGCTAGGCTGACATCCTATTAGACACTTACAAGCACAAACCTATAAAGCTGACATAAATGAGCGACTGAGACTCAACCTAAGGAGATCTTACTACCACCATAAGACTATACCCTTACCAGATAGACAACTAGTAGACATAACGACAAGTCAATAAGCATAAATGACTACTTTGTTCCAGACATATCAAATGCACAACTTCATAAAACTCTGACTCAGATCTAGACTCTCGTGACAAGGTAACATGCAAGCACACATTCATGCAAACCAATATGAATACATCAAATACATGACCAGGCTTACGCAAATTGTGGTATCCTTTCATACCAGCACTTGTCACCACTGGTCACCAAATCAGGTCTCCAACCATGGCCCACACTTGTAACCAAGATGCCCTCACGTCCAAGCATATCCAAATGACCAATAAGCTCTGAAAGCTGATCTCCATCCATTCTTCGTGCTCCAAGCACAAGAGTCTACCAAGGACTCAATGAATGAATGTACACAAACCTCACCATAGGTTATACCTGAGTAGCTCGCCCATCTCCCAGAGATACTGATGATGATCTGTCTGTCCTACATCCCATGTAGGTTCAACTTCCCATGCTTGACGTTGCCAACTCTAATTTGAGCAGTATATAGGCCTCCCACCAAGGAGTCTATCTCACCAATGTATCCATCATGTCAACCAAACCAAAGCAAATGCAAAATATATCCACCATTGTGATGAGAAACTCATCCACGATCTGTAGCATATAAGGTATAATAGCTCTATCAGAAACCTGTACCCTATACCATCTTATCACCAATTATCCATTACCTGTTGATAGCTCCTCAAGAATCTGTCCACCTGTAGTGCAACTAGACTCCAACTGGATCTAACCAAAAGCTACATCTTGCTTACCAAATAATGATGGATAATAACAACATGTGACACCAACCTTGAGACTACTATGCATATAACCATGCAGCTCAGCTGATCACTAGCCAAAGTATCAATTGTCACTCCTTGAGCAAACATCTCCATCCCTACTGGCTCGCAACCATGGGCATGCTGGATCCACATCACCCCGTAATGCACTCCATGCCCTTAAGATATGTACCACCCCAGGCACACTCCATGTCACCTACCTCCAAGTAGGCTTAACCCATCCCTAGGTCACCACATATGATGCACTAGCTGAAGGTCATCGTCCATACATCAAATGACATTTCATACCTGAGCAACTATAGCATCTCCCTGAGTGCCACCCCAATGGACTCGTCATCCGCATACTATGCTCACCTAATGTCTTCGATCCTGGTCACCATCCTGCTAGACAAGCCGAACTTCAAAGCATCACCTGCTCCACCTGGCTCCTAGCATCTACTCGCTCTCCCTAGCTATGTGCTGCCCGACACCATGCCAATGCAAGCCTGTCCCTGAGTCGCCACTCATGGGATCCTGAGACTTTTGTCTCCTTGATCATACCGAGGTATATGGCTTTGAGTGACTTCCTCTAGGATTATCCCTGATCTCACCACCTGAGAATCTGCACCATGGAAATTCCAACACCTATGCCAAGCCTAGACTCCCGCAAATATAGCCAAATGCATGAAAGCTATAGGTAGCTCATCGACACCTGTGATGGTAGATGCCTCCCCATCGATGTTGTCATGCCCATGACTGGACTCGAGTAGCGTGTCCACGCTAGGGACTGGTAGACCAACAACCCGTAAGTTAATTGTGAATATAAGGGAATTGGGGCCCTTATGTGTACATGGTCATAATTAATGGTTGTAGGCCTAAACTCATGATGGTGGATTTGTATGGGTCTATCAGTGAGTCATTGGAAAACTGGATGACGTGGCCCAGATAGGCTGCAGAGGTGTCACAATGCACTACTAGTGGTGCATGGGCCTTGGAGGGTATAAGTATATCTATTGGGCTCTCACTAGTGTATGCTTGATAGCATGACCGGTGGCAGGATGCTGCTGGTGTGATGCCTCATTCCTCTATGAGTGATTGATCCATAGCTTGGGGGCTAGATCCGTTCAATCTAGGTTTGGTTGGGTTGGTTTGTCCACCATCAGGTTTTCTTGTGTTGCTTGTGATTGGCATGCTTAGAATAGGATCCTTGGATGTAGGACTTTATATTGGTATCAGTCAGTAGGAAGAAAAGAGAATTATCAAGGAGAAACATCGGTCAAAGATTCAAGGAGGAATCTGTTATATCAATGATGGACCTGTTTTATGAATCAGAAACAATAGATATTTAGATATTGCAGAAATCCTTTATGGATTATAGTTGATATCTGGTTTGAAGATTTAAAGGGGAAAAATTTAGAAGGAACATGTTTCAACAAACCTCCATCTTGCAATAGAAATCCAAGTTCTGACACAAATCAATCAGACTTGTTATTAGCCACTTTTCTACCGCAAGAGTACCTTCTAAATTTTTCCCAATATATACCGCAGGAGTGCGCTGGATCGAAATACCTCCAATATATCTGCTAGTTTCGTGATAGCACGTAGGCCTCAAAATCGTTCATTGTGCCTTCATCACAAAATCTACAACAGATAGAGAACTTCACAAAAAAAACAAAAAAAAGTCCAACCCCATGGGGCTGGGGACGGACTAGCATCGGCGCTAGTCTTTCTCCACCCCCGTGGGGTTGGTTTAAAGTTAAAGAAGCATACCTTAAATCTCGATTTTATAAGCTGGACAGCTTTCACCATCTGTGCAATTATCAAATTTCGCAACCAAGATGTGCAATTATCAAATTTTGCAACCAAGAAGTGGAGGTGAGCGAAGGAACAGCTGCCAAAAAAAGAACTAAAAAAAAACAAAAAAAAACCCAACCCCATGGGGGAAGGGAAGGCCCTTTTGAGGGCTTTCCTTGCTGGGAGGGCCCTTGCTCTAAGGGCAGGCCCTGACCCAGCAAGGAAGGCCCGAGGACTTTGGGCCTTCCCCTGCATAATGTCATTGTGCGAAGGTTTTTTTTTTTTTGCCATACGGTACGGCCCGTACTGCCGTATGCGAGGACTAGTTTCTTTTTCTCTGGTCGTACGGTATGGCCGTATGACCGTACGACTGTACGCGTGGACTAGTTTTTTTTTCAGTTTTTTCGGGCAAATTTTTTACATTTGTGGTGGAATGTGGATGTGGACAGCCATTGATAGGCTGCCACATAGCACATGTACATTCCACCGAAGAGAGGAGAGAGAATGTGCATTCCATAGAGAGAGAACGTGCATTCCATAGAGAGAGAACGTGCATTCCACCGGAGAGAGGAGAAGGAACGTGCATTCCATAGAGAGAGAATGACATATTCCTAGGAGAGAGAAAATTGGATGGACATTATGCTCCTGGAGGTGGTCCCAAAATACAAAGGACACCTAAGCACAAGGCATTACATGGGATCACTCAACCTGTTTCTATTGTGAATACCTTCTATACTTTTCATGGTGATTCAATTTGGTAATAGGAAGTTTGTGGCACTGTATGCTAATGCTTATTACATAGTGTTTGGATTGGAATTGTCTAGTGAAGTGTTTCTAGCCTACAATCTTATGATTTGCATAGGTCATAGGAGTTAGATTCAGGATAAGCTATTGTCAAGATAAAGGAACAGATTTCACAGTGTAGCTTCTTCTTTGTCAAAGTATTTGCTTCCTTGAGTTCACTCCCATTTGAATCTAAAAAACCATAATGAAGTATTCAGTATATTTCTCCTGGGTGTTTGTTTTCTTTATACGGTTGTGCTGGCAGCCCCATTGTGGAAACATCTGTTGATGACCAGATTGCAATCATTTTATATTCCATTCCATCCATTTTTTGTTATTCTCTGTTTTTCACTAATAATGATAGTATTAGCCCTTTTATTGCTCTCTAGTAGGAACGATATCTGTTTGTACTACAAATATCCTTCTTTTTGTTGTTGGTATGTCGCGACATATACCAATTTTGGCACTGTTGTCGGGGAGCAATGTCAAATAGGATGTTCTGTCATTATTATGATTTTTGTTTTTATTTTTCAGATTCACAAGTTTCTGTTCCAGTTCTTCAAGTATTTCAGAAGAGGAAGAGTGAAATCTGAGTTTTGACCTCCTTGAATCGTCATTCCATTTTATTTTTCTGTTTGCTATTCTTTGTAGAGTTCTTAAAGTCATTTACAGTTTGTCAAATGTGTTTTGTTCTTGTTATATATACTCTAAAGATTCTTCGTCATGTTAATAAGATTCTGGTCTTCCGTAAGCAAACCTATATCTATGCTTTTCCATAATCGGGTTTTTGTTTTTCTTTCTCTGTTTTGTTTTATCTTAGTTTTTCACAGAATCTTCAAGCTGAATAGAAGCCTGTTCTCAGGGCTATGGTGTGGTCTAAGATGTAGAAGTTGATGATGCCTTTGCTATTCAAGATTTGTTGATGTTGTCTAGAGTCTATTGCTGACAAATGCTAATTTTTTTACTAAAAAAAAAAGTTACATGTTGCTGATTTTAAGCAAAGTGCTAAACTTTCTATGGAGCTGCATTGTTCCTATTCAATGCCTTAATGACACATACAATTGTTGAAGAAAGTATTATCAAAGCATGTCATGATCAGGGACTGCAGCCCGACTTCATGTCATGATTTTCTAGGATTCAACAATGTTATGTATTCTTAGTGTTTGCAAGCCGCTACACACTTAAGGGGAGAGATATGTGGTAGCCTGGTTTCAACAATTCTTCATGTATTCGGCTTTTAAATTGTTAAATCTTAAGTCTTTTCCATTTATCGTAGTGTATAGCAAACTCATAAACTGCATTCCGTGCTTGTCTAGTTATGCCATAGTGGTAAGGCCACGGTTATTACCTTAAGTATATTTACAAATATTATTGTGAGGGCAGCCTTCGTTCTTATTTCTAAGGCAATTTATTTCTAAGGCATGTTCACACTTTGTTATGAGTATCTTAAGGCATTTGCCTTCCAACTACATTCTCAAGTTCCCTTGTACTCTCAAAGCACACACCTAAAGCACAAAATCATGGCCTGGTTCGATCAATCAAAACCATTGAACTTCCATGAACTACCCAGTCTGATTTCTTTGAAGGCCACCAATACAATTGAAGAATATACTCAAAGACAATATTCAAGCTTCTACAAGCCAGTCTTTCAAGGGCCTTTTCGAAGGCAGCCACTCAGTCTTTCCTGAAGGCAAAGTTCCACTCGTGAAAGGCATGATTGATATTTAGAAGGGCACCTTCGCTCTGTTCGGCTTTTTTCGAGAGCGCTCTCTCTTCGAATTTCTCTAGGGCATCGTTTTAGCAGTGACTGTGGGCATTCTTGTCGCCTACAACCAGTCGCGCTCTTCCAACACATTTGTAGTGGCAGTTTGCAGATCCTTGGCAGCCCACACACTTTAGTTTTGGCAGTGAAAAGCAAACCCATTTTCCAGACACCTCCACACAGACAAGTATCCACAGAGGCCATTCTTTGCGGCTTTCAGGGCAGTTTGCAACCACCACCGCATCTTCTACATGGCAGTTTCCAACGGCTCTTCCATCACATCACCAGTGGCAGCTTCAGCGATAGTCTCCAAGAATCCAGAAAGCAGGCCTCTACAAGCGTTTTCCAGGGTAGCTAATAGCATTTTCTACAAGCAGATTTGGCAAATATGGTAGCGACTATGAGGCATTTTCCAAATGGCAGTTTCCAACCAACGCATCTGAAGCGCATTCTAAATGGAAGTAGCCATTGCTTTTATTTTTTCTTCACCGAAGTGGCACTTCTTTTTCTAGCGACTAATCTAAAGCCATTTTCCAGTTACCTATAGATGCAGCCAAGCCTTCAACGACTGTTTTATGGGTAGATTTTTTCAACATGCCAGTGCATCCTTCCAACCATTCTTCAAGTGTATGTTTCTATGGCACTATGGCACCCTCTTGCCCCACCATCTCTGAAGGCATTTTACAAATATCTCCATCAAAACTCTGTTCCTAACTGCTGATGCCTCTGTGGCGGGTCTTGATGGAGTTCTAGTTCTGCTTGAGCTAACTTTTGCGCTAAGACTTCTTTTGCTTTTGGCACCAACTTCAAGAACTCTCCCAATGACATATTGATCTTACTCGACAAAATATTCATGAGCAGTTCTGTTTGTAGCGCTTCCGGTTCAGTCATCTTAAAGGGTTCTTCATGTTGATGCAACTGATCATTCATATCTATACGTGAATTTTTTGGTGGCTGCAATGGTGAAGAACGCACTTCGGCTTTGTTTTAGCAGTTTCAAGCTCCTCTTCTTCTTGCTTAATCCACTGTCTCATATCCTGATATCTTCTTTTTTCTGCATGAAGATTTGGATAGACTCCAGATGTTGTTGGTATATCGGTTAACGATATAGAATCAGCAAGTACTGGATCTGCTACTGGTTCTTTTTGCTTTTGTGCTCTGGTGACCACCATCAAAGGTACAGTTGATTTATTCTAAGGTATTGGTCTTTGCTTGATTGTTATCAAATTTACAAGAGCTGTAGCTGGTGATAGATTCAGTCTTGCTGGACAGTCTTTATAGCAATGCCCATAACTACAGTCAAGATAGAATGCTACAAATTTTTCTTTATTTGAACATTCTACAACTCTGTGATTTTCTCCACATGCAAAGCATCCAAGTGGTGCTCTGGTACAATTTCTAGATGCTTGTTGTTGCGCGGCAACATAAATAGCATATTGTTCTGAAGATCCACCTTCTTGATCATTACCGTAGTTCCATTGCTCAGCACTTCTGTACGGTTCTGGTTCCATCAAATTGGCAGGAGAAGCAGAGTGCTTTGGTGGGGCAGGTAAGGCTAAACGTTCTGGGTATCCAAGAGCAGATTGTCGAGGTCTAGCTACTGGAAATGCCTGTTCTTTAGAGGAGCAACCCATGCAAGGAGGCAACATCTCAAGGGCAAATCGTACATACATTGATGGACGTCCAGATGTGCATGGAAACATTGCTGCATATATAAATAGTTCCATTGGCCACCCTCTATTGACGAATTGTGATTTTGAATAACGCACCAATGGATAAAAAGAATATTTTACTAGGAATGTAAAGGGCACTTATGTAATGGTCTGTGCCACTAGATCTATCAGGTTTGGGGAGGAATTGTTCATCAAGTATAGTTTCAACCATCCTCTACCCAAATGTTTGCAAAATACAATAAGTCAAATGTGAAGATTTAAATTTTGTTGATATGTAGGGATGTATAATCCATTCGTCATTTGCCTAGATTGAATGTTAGGAGCATTATTTGTCTTTGAGTTCATTGGATGTTAACAAGTTGAAAAGACAAATCTGTCTAATAAATACATTGGTATGTTCATACTTTTTAAACTAAGAGGTAATTTATATTCATATGCAACATTTAGATCTATCAAGTATTGGGAGGAAATGTTTATCAAGCATTGTTTCAACCTACTTCTTGTTATTTTGATATATATAGGATTCTTCATCCTCATTTAGTGTTGGAGACAATAATCCTCATAATGGTCGACGTAGACGACGAATGCAATACAACGGTCCACATATAAAGCAATTACCTTGTCATCTACGTCAAGGTTTAAAAGAGATGATGGAAATTGATGAGCGCATTAATCAAGAGACTAATGCATTTGAATCTAGCTCATGTAGATCTACTTCTTCGCAAACAAGTTCCAACGATGAAAATGAGCTTCCAATGAATGATGAATTCGAAGTCATGGGAGACATGTTAGATGATATGTACGAGAACAATATTGCAACTAGACACAATGAACAAGATGAGGAGGTACTTTTGTCTAAAGAAGAAAAGAAATTGCGAGAAGAATCAAAGACCACATTGTATCCTGGAGCAAAGACATCTCGTTTGGCGACTTCTCTACTTCTATTAAATCTTCAAGCCAAATATAGATGGAGTGAAAAACAAAAAAACAAAAAAAAATACGTGGATAATCCACGCAGAAGATATCCACGCGTGGATATCTTTAACTTTCGGTCTGGTCCGGTGAACAAACTGAAATTTGCGTGGATAATCCATGCGTGGATTATCCACGCCAAAACTGCTTTCCGGCACCGCCAACCTTCCCTCTCAAACGGTTGTCGAAATTTTCAAAATTCAATGTTGCGTGGATTATCCACGCGTGGATAATCCACACGCATAAATTTTTCGGCGCCGTGAACACCGATGGACTGGCCGGAGGCGTGTTCAAAAAAAATTTGGCGTGGATAATCCACGTGTGGATGTTTCACACAAACAAAATTTCGAAAAATCGACTAAGTGTCGGGTCTCACGTGGATACTTTGCAGGGATAAACACAAAGTTTTCTAGTTGTGCACAAAAGATCCACGAATGAGATTCCTTCACAGCCCAGTACAAAAGAAGGTAGACGAGGTAAATGAAACTCGTTCAGCGCTCACGCTCCAAGGAGTGCCACCAAAGATCACGAAAGTACCTAGAAGTACAGTAATATGATTTGATGGCATGACGTCAACAGATACTCCCTAGGTCGTGGCTAATCTGCCACTCTTGTAATTCCCTGATTAGTTGTAGATGTTCAATCACTCTAATATTAGGTTTACATAGAGAGACTATACTTTACTTACTGGATGATACTTGACATATATCAGAATAGAATACACAGAGTGAAGAAGTTTGATGCTAGTAAGCAATCAAGATGAACACAGACAGCAACTCCGCCTACGTGAGAGAAGACAATTCTATCTGGGATCGGAAGATCCAATTGTCCGTTAGTGAAGCGAGACTACTACTCGTGAGAGAACCGTGTTTCTCTCACGCCAACGCACTGCATGGATTCACATGCAGTGCTTGAAAAAATCAGAGAAAATCAATATAGATTATTTTCTTGTTGTGTCTGATCTTGAATATTGAATGCTTATGCTGATATTTCATATGTCTGAATTTTTCTTGTTCCTTTGAATTCCGCACTTTGGTTGAAATTATGTCGAATGTTGCATTAATTTTATGAACGTAGATCAGCAGTGACTGACTACACTCTGGAGGATTGTAGGAGCGATTCAGCTGGTAGTGTCCAGCGGTCTCATCTGAACTCCATCCGAGCGGAAGAGAGTCGTGACTGATTCATCTTCTCAAAAACTTTCGTAATCGCGAATCCGACAAACTTTCTCTTCAGTGGTATCAGAGCATATCACGAAGATATTTCCAACAATGGTATCAGAGCAGGTTATCCTGTCATATTCTAACATAGCCGAGAAGCTAGCAGATCCAAGAGGCCAAGCGTTCAAACAATCAACCATCAACAAGTGAACAGACTCGAAGAAGCAATGGATTCAATCAGCAGCATGCAGAGCAAGATCTGCACTATACTTGATACTTCAGGATCTAACTTTCTAGCCTGGAAAGTTAAGACATCTTTAATACTCAACGGCGAAGGACTCTTCCCTTGCGTGGATGGCACAGAAGAAATGCCTACGACAACAGGCAAGGAGGTACGTGAATGGAGGGAGAAAAACGACAAGGCAGTAGCCTTGCTATCATATTCCATCGAAGATAGCCTTACACTTGACCTGGCTACACTCTCCAAAGCCAAGGAGATGTGGGATGCACTACTCACAAGATTTCAGACAAAATCAAGTCAGATCATGATGTTGGAAGATCAGCTCATGAACCTATAGTGGGATGGAAAAGACCTCACCTCTTTTGTGAGAAAGATGAAGGATCTGTTTTTGTCACTACACAACTCTAGAGCAGAGAATGCAGTGTCAGCTAAGAAGTAGCTCAAATATATGTTGAGAGCCTTACCCAGATCTTTGTAGACGACACGAATCCTGCTCGCGAAAGATCCTACCATGAACCTCGAAAAGGCGATTGTCGAGATTCGAGAGGAAGTCGAGGCCAGAAAACATCTTGATCACAAAGATGGTTCTGACCAGGCCCTCTATGGCAACAGAGAAAAATCCAAGAAACAATTCAAGCCTAAGAGGGAGTCGAATCAGAGGCAGGATCGTGACCAGCAAGCAGAGGGGACCAGCAAGAGCAACTGGAAGACCAAAGCGAGGTCGAAACGACAAGGTGCAGACAAGAAGACTTGCGTGAGATGCAGAAGAGACGGGCATACAGTAGATACATGCTAGCTCAATCCCAAGATTGAGTGTATCCATTGCCACAAGAAGGGTCATGCAGCCATGGATTGCCGCCAGAACCCAAAAAACAAATCAGCACAGAACATACAAGAGAACAACAATAGTTCGTCCTATGTCAAGGAGCCCGAGAGCTCGAAGATGGGCGAAGAAAGAGCGAACAAAAATTGTTCGACTGCCTACATCTGTGAAGATATGTGTGCAGCATCAACGTCTGACACACATGAGGTGATCCTAGATTCAGGAGCCACCTCACACTTTGTGACATCAAGACAAATCATGTCTAATTTCAGAAGTTCAGATCCTTCAAGATTCATAGTTCTTGGAAATGGATCTAAGCATCAGGTGAACGGTATTGGTTCACTATGGCTCAACACCAACAATAGAGACAGATGACTCGAAGACGTCCTGTTCGTGCCCACTCTGCAGCAAGACTTGCTCTCTGTAGCAAGAATAGCATATGCAAGGATGCGTGTGACGTTTTCTAACGAAGCATGCAACGTGATTGACGCCAGTACCAGTACTCTCATCGCTCAAGGCAGAAGGAAAGGCAACCTATATCATATGAAGGTGCGCCTACTTGAAGATCAGATGCATCAGACCCATGACGACTCGCCAGACACTCTGTGGCACAGAATGTGAAAATTGTCAACATTTCCTAGCTAGTTTGAGGCCTAAATTGGCTAAAATTGTAAATAGTTTTGGTTCTGGAGTTTCACACGTGTGAACCAGGCCACAATGTTTTTATTTACTGTATTTTTTCAGTATGATGAAGTGTCAAACTTCATACCCTTCAAAATGAGACCATTTTGATGTATTTTGGTCATATAAGCCATTTTTAGCTATTTTTCCTATATAGGGAATATCTAGGGTCAAGTACCTTCTAGAGAGAGGAGAGAGAGTCATCTTCCTCATCCATAAATAGTAGGGAAGTCGTGGAGAACAGGTTGGAGAAACCTTTTGTATGCTTCATTGAGATCAATAGATCATTGTCATTGTTTCTTCCTCCATTGAGAGCATTGTTGTGTGTATTGTCTTCAAGCTATTGTGTATGATCTTAGGTGCTTTCCAAAAGTGATAGGCTGATGTATTATGGACTGTATAATGCTATTTTGGGCCGCACTTGATGTTTATGGAAGTTTCCATTTGTGATAAATGCTTTTTGATCAAGTTCTTTGCATTCTAGGTAGCATAGAATGTGTTGCCAATTCCTAGCTTATGTAGTTTGGAGTGCAAGCATTCAAGCCAATGATCTTGGAGTTTAGATCCACTTAGGATCTGTATTTTTCACATGGTATCAGAGCTGGTTGGCTTCTATTTACAGTAAGTATTCCATTTTTGGTGATATTTGGATGTTTGATCAAGTTCTAGCATGATTTTGCATTGCTTTGTTGATCAAATCTTACTAACCTTTGTTTTGTGAGTTGAACTTGTGGATCAAAAGCATATTTCAGGTCTATTGAAGATCAGAGGCTGAAAAGAAACTATTTTGGATCAGATCATAACACCTAATCATTTGTGATTGTGAGGCTTGTGCATATTCAATACTAACAATGTTCTTTTCAATCCTATTGTTGACAATCTCCATTCTTGGATGAACACTCTCCTTAAGTGGATGAAACTTCTCCTTAAGTGGATGACAAATGCTCTTTTGAGTGAGTTGTAATTCTCCTAAAGGCTGAGCAAAGCTCCCATTTGGATGAAAGATCCCCTTTTTTGGGTGAACATATTGTAAGCTCCATTGTGAAGAGCATATTGTAAAGATTGTCATCAATTTTGGCATAAATTCTGGTGTACTTTGTTGAGCATGTAAGTAACTCTCCTTATGTAATTTGATTGGAGCATTTGCTGGAAGGTGTTAACCATTATGCAAGTGTGTTTTCAGGTTCTTAACAGGTTGAGGAACATTCTCATGTGAAGTGATCTTAGATCTACATCTAAACACCAAGATTTGACAAGATAGTGAAGCTAGTCTTGTGATTCACTAAGTGTGCTCATTCATTCACCTCTAAATCTTGTATTTATCACTTGCTGGAGTTTATAAACTTTTAGAAGTGTGGTTTACATGTGGTTTTACAGGTTGAATCAATATCTTAGTGTGTTGATCATATGTTGATCAAGTTTGTTCATTACTAGGTAATCTTGGCATCCTAGTTTTGGGTATTTTCTAAGAATGCAAGTAACTCTTCACACCATAACTTGATTTGGTCACTTGCTGGAAAGTTTGAGAGCTTAAGCAAGAGTGTGTTCAGGTTGGTTTGATTTTGTAATCCATTCTTAGTGTGTGCAAAGTGTTGCATGTGTTTCAATCTTCCTTTCTATGCTTGGAAACCATCTAGGTTCAAGATAGAAGTGTTTTAGGGTCCTAAATCTTCATAGATCTCTTTATCTATCATTTGTTGAGAGAAAAGTGAGTGCTAAGTGTGAAAAATACAGATCCTAAGTGGATCTAAACTCCAAGATCATTGGCTTGAATGCTTGCACTCCAAACTACATAAGCTAGGAATTGGCAACACATTCTATGCTACCTAGAATGCAAAGAACTTGATCAAAAAGCATTTATCACAAATGGAAACTTCCATAAACATCAAGTGCGGCCCAAAATAGCATTATACAGTCCATAATACATCAGCCTACCACTTTTGGAAAGCACCTAAGATCATACACAATAGCTTGAAGACAATACACACAACAATGCTCTCAATGGAGGAAGAAACAATGACAATGATCTATTGATCTCAATGAAGCATACAAAAGGTTTCTCCAACCTGTTCTCCACGACTTCCCTACTATTTATGGATGAGGAAGATGACTCTCTCTCCTCTCTCTAGAAGGTACTTGACCCTAGATATTCCCTATATAGGAAAAATAGCTAAAAATGGCTTATATGACCAAAATACATCAAAATGGTCTCATTTTGAAGGGTATGAAGTTTGACACTTCATCATACTGAAAAAATACAGTAAATAAAAACATTGTGGCCTGGTTCACACGTGTGAAACTCCAGAACCAAAACTATTTACAATTTTAGCCAATTTAGGCCTCAAACTAGCTAGGAAATGTTGACAATTTTCACACTCCCTCTTCAACATTGGATGCTAGTTTCAACATAGTCTTTGAGCACATTCCAAGATTAGATCTATGCATTAAATATAGGTCCTTTCCCAATGGTTTGGTGAAGATATCAGCCACACACTCCTTTGAAGAGACATGTTGAAGCTCCACCTCTTTGGCAATGACTTGATCTCTCACAAAATGGTGAGCAATCTCAATGTGCTTGCTCCTTGCATGAAAAACAGGATTGCTTGCCAAGCTTTGGGCTGAAAGGTTATCACAAAGTATGATTGGAGTCTTCTCTGGTTCCAGCAAGTGAAGATCCAATAACATCCTCTTGATCCAAAGAATCTCCTTGGTGCATGTTGTTAATGCCTTGTACTCGGCTTCGGTGGAAGATAGAGAGATAGTTGGTTGCTTCTTTGATAGCCATGAGACCACTCCATCTCCAAGATAGATTGCAAAGGCACTTGTTGACTTCCTATCCATTTGATCACCTGAAAAATCTGAATCTGAAAATCCACAAAGGTTAGGTGTAGTACCTCCATACAAGATGCCAAAATCTCTAGATCCCGAGATGTATCTAAGTACTCTCTTTCCTAGCTTCCAATGAGCCTCACTAGGATCTTGCATAAATTGACTTAGTTTACCAACCACAAAGCTTAGATCAGGTCTTGTGATGGTTAACCATATAAGAGATCCTATTAGCTTTCTATAGAGAGTAATGTCCTTGAAGGATCTTTCATTACTTCTTGTAGTTAGCTTTACATTTGATTCCATAGGAGTAGAAACAACTTTACAATCTTCCATATGAAACCTTTTTAGAATAGAGTTAACATACTTTTCTTGACATATGAATGTAGATTTAGAAGTTCTAATAATCTCTATTCCTAAGATATAATGAAGTTTACCAAGATCTTGAATTTCAAACTCTCTTTTGAGTGCCATCTTGATTTCATCTATATCTAGATTGTTACCACCACTTAAGATAATGTCATCAACATAGATCAAAAGTAAAGTGATATCATTTTCATTCAATCTAAAGTAGAGAGAATGATCATACTCACTCATAACAAAGTTTTGAGAAAGTAAGAAGGAATTGAGCTTAGCATACCAACTCCTTGGTGCTTGCTTTAGCCCATACAAACTCTTTTGGAGATAGCACACATGATTAGGCTCATCATGTGAAACATAGCCCTCGGGTTGCTCCATGTAAATATCTTCTTCAAGATCACCATTCAAGAAGGCATTAGTAACATCCATTTGCCACATATCCCAATCATAAAGAGTTGCAAGAGAGATTAGGATTCGAATAGTTACCATCTTTGCCACGGGTGCAAAGGTCTCATCATAGTCAATACCATATTCTTGAGCATACCCCTTTGCCACCAACCTTGCCTTGTACTTGTTGATTGGTCCATCTTGATTTGTCTTGATCTTGAAGATCCACTTACAACCAATTGCCTTCTTGTCCTTTGGAAGCTTTACCAACCTCCATGTGTTGCTTTTGATGAGTGCTTGATGCTCATGATCCATGGCTTGGATCCATTCCTTCTTTTGAATTGCTTCACCTACACAAGTTGGTTCATCAAAAGAGGTAAGAAAAGAAAAGTTAGAGTTGTCCACCACTTGCTTTCCTTTTTCATCATAGGTTAGCCTTGATGGCTTAGCCCTTTGCCTTTGAGTCTTCCTTGAAGTTTGCTTTGGAGTGGCATCTCCATCTTCATCCAAGACATCTTGCACATCATGATGATTAGTAGGCACATCAACATCAACATCAACAACATTGGAAACATTCTCTTCATGAAAGATGACATCCCTACTTATGACAACTTTCTTTGTAGAAGGAATGTACACTTTGTAAGCCTTGCTTACTTCACTATAGCCAACAAACACACCCTTCTTTGATGAAGGATCTTCTTTAGTTCTATCATCAAGTGTGATATTGACAAAACATGTACATCCAAAGATCCTACAATGCTTGACACTCGGCCTTCTACCATAAAGAACCTCATGAGGAGTTTTACCATCCAAGGAAGCACTTGTCCATCTATTACATAGATAGTTAGCACATGCTAAAGCTTCCCCCCAAAAAGACTTAGCAAGATTAGCATGTAGTCTCATTGCCTTGGCACATTCACAAAGGGTTCTATTCTTCCTCTCGGCCACTCCATTCTGTTGTGGAGTCCTAGGACTAGACATCTCCCTCTTAATCCCATGTGCTATACAAAAGTCTTTGAACCTATTTGAGGTGTATTCCCCTCCATTATCAGATCTTAAGCATTTGATCTTTGTATTGAATTGGTTTTCCATTTCATTCTTGAACTTGACAAATGCAGCAAACACTTCATCCTTACTTTTAAGAAGATAGATCCAAGTATACCTACTAAAGTCATCAATGAAAGTTGCATACATCTTTGCCCCACCATTGCTAGTTGTACTAGAAGAATGAATATCAGAATGCACAAGTTGAAAAGCTTCTTTAGATCTAGAAGTAGATCTAGAATAAGCAAGTCTATGAGATTTGGACAAGGCACAATGTTCACAAACACTATTGTTTGCAACAAGACTTTTAGGGAGACCAAGAACAAGCTCTTTCTTTGCCATTACCTCCAAAGATTTGAAGTTGGGATGGCCCAACCTCTTGTGCCAAACTTCTTGGTTTGTCAATTGCTCCCTAGCCATACATCCTTCATGATTAGAGATCACACATGCATCAAGCTTTAAAAGTTTACCATGCCTCCTACCTTGAGCAATCAAGGATCCACATTTACTTATCAAACATGCATCTCCAATGAACTCCACATCAAGTCCTTTGTCAATCATTTGACTTACACTAAGCAAATTCTTAGTGATTGAAGGAATGTACAAAACATTTTCAAGATTTGCTTTCCTATTTGTTGAAAGGGAAATAGGAATAGTGCCTATGCCTTTGATGTCACATTGACCATCATTTGCAGTGTAGATGATGTTACCTTCTCCCTCATAAGACAATAAGGATGTAAAGTATTCCTTATGTCTTGTCATGTGAGATGAGGCTCCACTATCAATCCACCAAGGATCATTATCATCTATGTTGGCTAACAAACTTGAAGTCATAACAAGTGATTCACATGTGTTATGTTCTTCCTCATCTATTGTAAGATTTCCTTGCCTCTCTCCTTGCTCTCTTTTCTTCTTATAACATTCATTTGCAAAATGACCTTTTATCCCACAATAAAAGCACTTGAACTTTGACTTATTGTTCTTAGTAGAAGAGGAAGAGGAAGAGTGATCATCATGATCAAAGTTACCACCTTTGGACCATTTCCCTTTGCCTTTACCTTTGCCCTTGAATTTGCCTTTTGTGAAGAAAGCCTCTTCACCTCCACCTTGCAAGGATGCACCATCAAGCTTTGATTGCAACCTATGTTCTTCAGCCAATAAGATTTCTTGCAAGTCAACCACACTTGGCAAGACTCTTTGAATGGCAAAACTTTGCACAAGGTTAGCATGTTCATTTAGCAAACCATTCAACATAACTTGGACTATTTCACCATCTTTTATGTTCTCATCAATGCATGCTAAATCATCACTTAGGGACTTAACTCTCAAGATAAATGCATGAGCACTTTCACCCTCTCTTTGCCTACTAGAAAATATTTGTCTCCTTAGGGTCAATACCCTAGATGTGGACTTTGATTCAAAGAGCTTCTTTAAGGCATTCCATGCCTCACTTGCACTTTGACACTTTCCAACTTCCTTGAGAAGTTCATTTGTAACATTCATTTTAATGATATGAAGAGCCCTTTTGGCCTTCTTATCAAACATTTGTTGCTCTTGAAGTGTGAGAGGTCTCTCTTCAATTTCTGCAACTATGTCCATGAGTTCATTCAACTCAAGTAAGGACTCCATCCTCACTTTCCAAGTAGAGTAGTTTGATGAACTCAACCTTTCACTAGACTCTAGCATGATCCCACCATTGGAAGCCATGATTCTAATGTTTCTTCAACTTTTAGGTTCTGTCCTAAAGCACTTAGCACTCACTTTTCTCTCAACAAATGATAGATAAAGAGATCTATGAAGATTTAGGACCCTAAAACACTTCTATCTTGAACCTAGATGGTTTCCAAGCATAGAAAGGAAGATTGAAACACATGCAACACTTTGCACACACTAAGAATGGATTACAAAATCAAACCAACCTGAACACACTCTTGCTTAAGCTCTCAAACTTTCCAGCAAGTGACCAAATCAAGTTATGGTGTGAAGAGTTACTTGCATTCTTAGAAAATACCCAAAACTAGGATGCCAAGATTACCTAGTAATGAACAAACTTGATCAACATATGATCAACACACTAAGATATTGATTCAACCTGTAAAACCACATGTAAACCACACTTCTAAAAGTTTATAAACTCCAGCAAGTGATAAATACAAGATTTAGAGGTGAATGAATGAGCACACTTAGTGAATCACAAGACTAGCTTCACTATCTTGTCAAATCTTGGTGTTTAGATGTAGATCTAAGATCACTTCACATGAGAATGTTCCTCAACCTGTTAAGAACCTGAAAACACACTTGCATAATGGTTAACACCTTCCAGCAAATGCTCCAATCAAATTACATAAGGAGAGTTACTTACATGCTCAACAAAGTACACCAAAATTTATGCCAAAATTGATGACAATCTTTACAATATGCTCTTCACAATGGAGCTTACAATATGTTCACCCAAAAAAGGGGATCTTTCATCCAAATGGGAGCTTTGCTCAGCCTTTAGGAGAATTACAACTCACTCAAAAGAGCATTTGTCATCCACTTAAGGAGAAGTTTCATCCACTTAAGGAGAGTGTTCATCCAAGAATGGAGATTGTCAACAATAGGATTGAAAAGAACATTGTTAGTATTGAATATGCACAAGCCTCACAATCACAAATGATTAGGTGTTATGATCTGATCCAAAATAGTTTCTTTTGAGACTCTGATCTTCAATAGACCTGAAATATGCTTTTGATCCACAAGTTCAACTCACAAAACAAAGGTTAGTAAGATTTGATCAACAAAGCAATGCAAAATCATGCTAGAACTTGATCAAACATCCAAATATCACCAAAAATGGAATACTTACTGTAAATAGAAGCCAACCAGCTCTGATACCATGTGAAAAATACAGATCCTAAGTGGATCTAAACTCCAAGATCATTGGCTTGAATGCTTGCACTCCAAACTACATAAGCTAGGAATTGGCAACACATTCTATGCTACCTAGAATGCAAAGAACTTGATCAAAAAGCATTTATCACAAATGGAAACTTCCATAAACATCAAGTGCGGCCCAAAATAGCATTATACAGTCCATAATACATCAGCCTACCACTTTTTGAAAGCACCTAAGATCATACACAATAGCTTGAAGACAATACACACAACAATGCTCTCAATGGAGGAAGAAACAATGACAATGATCTATTGATCTCAATGAAGCATACAAAAGGTTTCTCCAACCTGTTCTCCACGACTTCCCTACTATTTATGGATGAGGAAGATGACTCTCTCTCCTCTCTCTAGAAGGTACTTGACCCTAGATATTCCCTATATAGGAAAAATAGCTAAAAATGGCTTATATGACCAAAATACATCAAAATGGTCTCATTTTGAAGGGTATGAAGTTTGACACTTCATCATACTGAAAAAATACAGTAAATAAAAACATTGTGGCCTGGTTCACACGTGTGAAACTCCAGAACCAAAACTATTTACAATTTTAGCCAATTTAGGCCTCAAACTAGCTAGGAAATGTTGACAATTTTCACACTAAGTGCTTTAGGACAGAACCTAAAAGTTGAAGAAACATTAGAATCATGGCTTCCAATGGTGGGATCATGCTAGAGTCTAGTGAAAGGTTGAGTTCATCAAACTACTCTACTTGGAAAGTGAGGATGGAGTCCTTACTTGAGTTGAATGAACTCATGGACATAGTTGCAGAAATTGAAGAGAGACCTCTCACACTTCAAGAGCAACAAATGTTTGATAAGAAGGCCAAAAGGGCTCTTCATATCATTAAAATGAATGTTACAAATGAACTTCTCAAGGAAGTTGGAAAGTGTCAAAGTGCAAGTGAGGCATGGAATGCCTTAAAGAAGCTCTTTGAATCAAAGTCCACATCTAGGGTATTGACCCTAAGGAGACAAATATTTTCTAGTAGGCAAAGAGAGGGTGAAAGTGCTCATGCATTTATCTTGAGAGTTAAGTCCCTAAGTGATGATTTAGCATGCATTGATGAGAACATAAAAGATGGTGAAATAGTCCAAGTTATGTTGAATGGTTTGCTAAATGAACATGCTAACCTTGTGCAAAGTTTTGCCATTCAAAGAGTCTTGCCAAGTGTGGTTGACTTGCAAGAAATCTTATTGGCTGAAGAACATAGGTTGCAATCAAAGCTTGATGGTGCATCCTTGCAAGGTGGAGGTGAAGAGGCTTTCTTCACAAAAGGCAAATTCAAGGGCAAAGGTAAAGGCAAAGGGAAATGGTCCAAAGGTGGTAACTTTGATCATGATGATCACTCTTCCTCTTCCTCTTCTACTAAGAACAATAAGTCAAAGTTCAAGTGCTTTTATTGTGGGATAAAAGGTCATTTTGCAAATGAATGTTATAAGAAGAAAAGAGAGCAAGGAGAGAGGCAAGGAAATCTTACAATAGATGAGGAAGAACATAACACATGTGAATCACTTGTTATGACTTCAAGTTTGTTAGCCAACATAGATGATAATGATCCTTGGTGGATTGATAGTGGAGCCTCATCTCACATGACAAGACATAAGGAATACTTTACATCCTTATTGTCTTATGAGGGAGAAGGTAACATCATCTACACTGCAAATGATGGTCAATGTGACATCAAAGGCATAGGCACTATTCCTATTTCCCTTTCAACAAATAGGAAAGCAAATCTTGAAAATGTTTTGTACATTCCTTCAATCACTAAGAATTTGCTTAGTGTAAGTCAAATGATTGACAAAGGACTTGATGTGGAGTTCATTGGAGATGCATGTTTGATAAGTAAATGTGGATCCTTGATTGCTCAAGGTAGGAGGCATGGTAAACTTTTAAAGCTTGATGCATGTGTGATCTCTAATCATGAAGGATGTATGGCTAGGGAGCAATTGACAAACCAAGAAGTTTGGCACAAGAGGTTGGGCCATCCCAACTTCAAATCTTTGGAGGTAATGGCAAAGAAAGAGCTTGTTCTTGGTCTCCCTAAAAGTCTTGTTGCAAACAATAGTGTTTGTGAACATTGTGCCTTGTCCAAATCTCATAGACTTGCTTATTCTAGATCTACTTCTAGATCTAAAGAAGCTTTTCAACTTGTGCATTCTGATATTCATTCTTCTAGTACAACTAGCAATGGTGGGGCAAAGATGTATGCAACTTTCATTGATGACTTTAGTAGGTATACTTGGATCTATCTTCTTAAAAGTAAGGATGAAGTGTTTGCTGCATTTGTCAAGTTCAAGAATGAAATGGAAAACCAATTCAATACAAAGATCAAATGCTTAAGATCTGATAATGGAGGGGAATACACCTCAAATAGGTTCAAAGACTTTTGTATAGCACATGGGATTAAGAGGGAGATGTCTAGTCCTAGGACTCCACAACAGAATGGAGTGGCCGAGAGGAAGAATAGAACCCTTTGTGAATGTGCCAAGGCAATGAGACTACATGCTAATCTTGCTAAGTCTTTTTGGGGGGAAGCTTTAGCATGTGCTAACTATCTATGTAATAGATGGACAAGTGCTTCCTTGGATGGTAAAACTCCTCATGAGGTTCTTTATGGTAGAAGGCCGAGTGTCAAGCATTGTAGGATCTTTGGATGTACATGTTTTGTCAATATCACACTTGATGATAGAACTAAAGAAGATCCTTCATCAAAGAAGGGTGTGTTTGTTGGCTATAGTGAAGTAAGCAAGGCTTACAAAGTGTACATTCCTTCTACAAAGAAAGTTGTCATAAGTAGGGATGTCATCTTTCATGAAGAGAATGTTTCCAATGTTGTTGATGTTGATGTTGATGTGCCTACTAATCATCATGATGTGCAAGATGTCTTGGATGAAGATGGAGATGCCACTCCAAAGCAAACTTCAAGGAAGACTCAAAGGCAAAGGGCTAAGCCATCAAGGCTAACCTATGATGAAAAAGGAAAGCAAGTGGTGGACAACTCTAACTTTTCTTTTCTTACCTCTTTTGATGAACCAACTTGTGTAGGTGAAGCAATTCAAAAGAAGGAATGGATCCAAGCCATGGATCATGAGCATCAAGCACTCATCAAAAGCAACACATGGAGGTTGGTAAAGCTTCCAAAGGACAAGAAGGCAATTGGTTGTAAGTGGATCTTCAAGATCAAGACAAATCAAGATGGACCAATCAACAAGTACAAGGCAAGGTTGGTGGCAAAGGGGTATGCTCAAGAATATGGTATTGACTATGATGAGACCTTTGCACCCGTGGCAAAGATGGTAACTATTCGAATCCTAATCTCTCTTGCAACTCTTTATGATTGGGATATGTGGCAAATGGATGTTACTAATGCCTTCTTGAATGGTGATCTTGAAGAAGATATTTACATGGAGCAACCCGAGGGCTATGTTTCACATGATGAGCCTAATCATGTGTGCTATCTCCAAAAGAGTTTGTATGGGCTAAAGCAAGCACCAAGGAGTTGGTATGCTAAGCTCAATTCCTTCTTACTTTCTCAAAACTTTGTTATGAGTGAGTATGATCATTCTCTCTACTTTAGATTGAATGAAAATGATATCACTTTACTTTTGATCTATGTTGATGACATTATCTTAAGTGGTGGTAACAATCTAGATATAGATGAAATCAAGATGGCACTCAAAAGAGAGTTTGAAATTCAAGATCTTGGTAAACTTCATTATATCTTAGGAATAGAGATTATTAGAACTTCTAAATCTACATTCATATGTCAAGAAAAGTATGTTAACTCTATTCTAAAAAGGTTTCATATGGAAGATTGTAAAGTTGTTTCTACTCCTATGGAATCAAATGTAAAGCTAACTACAAGAAGTAATGAAAGATCCTTCAAGGACATTACTCTCTATAGAAAGCTAATAGGATCTCTTATATGGTTAACCATCACAAGACCTGATCTAAGCTTTGTGGTTGGTAAACTAAGTCAATTTATGCAAGATCCTAGTGAGGCTCATTGGAAGCTAGGAAAGAGAGTACTTAGATACATCTCGGGATCTAGAGATTTTGGCATCTTGTATGGAGGTACTACACCTAACCTTTGTGGATTTTCAGATTCAGATTTTGCAGGTGATCAAATGGATAGGAAGTCAACAAGTGCCTTTGCAATCTATCTTGGAGATGGAGTGGTCTCATGGCTATCAAAGAAGCAACCAACTATCTCTCTATCTTCCACCGAAGCCGAGTACAAGGCATTAACAACATGCACCAAGGAGATTCTTTGGATCAAGAGGATGTTATTGGATCTTCACTTGCTGGAACCAGAGAAGACTCCAATCATACTTTGTGATAACCTTTCAGCCCAAAGCTTGGCAAACAATCCTGTTTTTCATGCAAGGAGCAAGCACATTGAGATTGCTCACCATTTTGTGAGAGATCAAGTCATTGCCAAAGAGGTGGAGCTTCAACATGTCTCTTCAAAGGAGTGTGTGGCTGATAACTTCACCAAACCATTGGGAAAGGACCTATATTTAATGCATAGATCTAATCTTGGAATGTGCTCAAAGACTATGTTGAAACTAGCATCCAATGTTGAAGAGGGAGTGTGAAAATTGTCAACATTTCCTAGCTAGTTTGAGGCCTAAATTGGCTAAAATTGTAAATAGTTTTGGTTCTGGAGTTTCACACGTGTGAACCAGGCCACAATGTTTTTATTTACTGTATTTTTTCAGTATGATGAAGTGTCAAACTTCATACCCTTCAAAATGAGACCATTTTGATGTATTTTGGTCATATAAGCCATTTTTAGCTATTTTTTCTATATAGGGAATATCTAGGGTCAAGTACCTTCTAGAGAGAGGAGAGAGAGTCATCTTCCTCATCCATAAATAGTAGGGAAGTCGTGGAGAACAGGTTGGAGAAACCTTTTGTATGCTTCATTGAGATCAATAGATCATTGTCATTGTTTCTTCCTCCATTGAGAGCATTGTTGTGTGTATTGTCTTCAAGCTATTGTGTATGATCTTAGGTGCTTTCCAAAAGTGGTAGGCTGATGTATTATGGACTGTATAATGCTATTTTGGGCCGCACTTGATGTTTATGGAAGTTTCCATTTGTGATAAATGCTTTTTGATCAAGTTCTTTGCATTCTAGGTAGCATAGAATGTGTTGCCAATTCCTAGCTTATGTAGTTTGGAGTGCAAGCATTCAAGCCAATGATCTTGGAGTTTAGATCCACTTAGGATCTGTATTTTTCACACAGAAGACTCTGTCACATGAACTCAATGGCGCTGTACCAGGCAAGTCATCATGGAGCAATAACAGGGGTCAGCATCTCAAATGCAACCAGTTCGACTCCTACAGAACGACGAAGATTCTGGAGCTAGTGCACTCCGACATCTACGGACCATTCAATGTGATCTCAATAGGAGGTTCAAAGTATTATATAACCTTCATTGATGATTATAGCAAGTTTTCCAGAGTGTATTTTATTCAGAATAAATCTGAAGCACTCGATAAATTCACAAAATACGTGAATTGGGCAGAGAGATGTACAAGCAACAAGGTGAAGCAGATCAGAATGGATCGAGGTGGCAAATATATCTCGAATCACTTCACTGACTTCTGCAATGATCGTGGCATCATTCACGGAAGAACTGTAGCCTACACACCGCAGCGCAATGGTGTTGCTGAACGAAAGAACAGGACCCTAATGGAAGCAGCCAGATGCATGATGGCCTATTCGAAAGCTCCAAGGGCACTGTGGGCTGAAGCAGTAGCTACAGCCACATACATCCAAAACAAGACAAGCAAGTCTGGTGTTCCTCACATGACACCACATGAGCTATGGTGGGGTAGAAAGCTCAACTTGTCTCACGTCAAAAGCTTTGGTTGTGCAGCATATGCACATATTCTTGACAAGCTTCGAAAGAAGCTTGATGAGAAAGCCGAGCAAGGATTTCTGGTAGGTTATGACAACAATTCATCATACTACAGAGTCTACATGCCAGACACGAACACTGTGAAAACAGTGAGGGATGTCAAATTCAACGAGAGCATGAATATGGCCAACGAAGATCATGTCAGCTATGAAGTTCTGGAGACACAGTACTATGACCTGCCGCCATTGACAAAGGGAGCAGCAGACGAACACGAAAACAAAGATTTTCAAGTCGTCTCCCATTCGAGCGACGAATCTGACGAAGAAAGATTCGCGAGGCAACCTGCCGCCACAGTTCCCGTAAACCAAGAGCGCAGACAAGGGCAAAGGCATAGCTGTTTCAGGAGGATCTCCTAGAAGGTCTTCAAGACCACGAAGAGCGCCAGCAAGATATGTGCTAGGCAGTTCAGCTTCCACATCAGAAGAATTTTGCAAACATATTTACGGACATACAACAAACGAATGTAATGTGCTAAGGCGACTGTCTGACCATAGAGTAAGTTATGAAATGCAATAGAGATTGCTAGTAGACTCAAGGTCACTCACACTTAACGATGCGGAGAACAGAGATAAGAGAGAATAATTCTCGACACTCTATTCACTTCTTCAATCTCTCACAAATACATAAACTCTTTCTCTCTCGATGATTGAGACTGAAGCGTGTAGTCTATATATGTTCTACGAAGCCAACGAACACACCTCTAAAGACTACAGGTGCGTCATTCCCTCGAAAAGGTCTAGTTAATAATTAGGTTGAATGTATGTTCAATTATACCATGAGAGGTATATCTAACTAAGAGTTTAAATTACTCTAGTTTAATATGTCGATTCATATTTAGTCGTTTCGCGTAGATGACCTAATAAAGGTTATCCAAGGCAGCATTTCACTTCTGGAGGTCTTGTCCTTAAATACAAAACAAGTCTTTAGGAGTTATATTCTCAAAAAATGATATAGGACTCTTCATGATTTATATTTATCCAACTCATATCTTCATATTCGAGTATATCATGCCATATTTAGGTTCACATTCGTTATTTAGCAAATTCGTGGCATCACAGTAGATAAAGGACCAAGGTCACCATGAGAAAAGACATAAGAGAGGAAAATTTTAGTTCCACAGGAAGAAAGACCAAGTTTAGCTTGGAGACGAGAGAGACTGATAGAGTTCATGGTATGATCCTAAGTGACGAAGCCTTTGCGAGCTAAATTGTAGAATAATCTCTTCTCAATCAAAGCTAAAGGTTTAGAGTTAATAGCAATTGCTTTAGAGAACCACAAGGATTCCAAAAGAGAAACGAAACTACCCCCAGTCAAGGTAAAAGCTTGCACATGGAAAGAAGAACTCTATGTATGGATTTGGACAAGGGAGGGAGGGAAATAGAGAAGGAAAAAGATAAGAGAGTGAATTCAAGAAAGTAGGAAGAGAATTTAGTATTTTGTCACAAGCAACTTGAGATGTAGGATCTAGTAAGGCAAGAAATTTTAGAAACCGACTTGTAATAAATGCAAGAAATTGAAGGGAAATCCCCAAGAGATTTCCTACACACCAAAAAATACACACAAAGTGACAAGAATCATAAAGAACATAGAACATCATCTCATATTTTTTGGAGTTTATGATTTTTATTTATAAACATCAATTTTATAAGTACAAGTTTTTAACATAGATTGTGAATTTGGGCCTTCTACTTGAAGTATTAGAATAGGCAACATATGGAACGTTGTAGTGATGCCACTTGCACATTGCGTTTTATATTATGGATTTCCTTGTGATATTGTCCGGGTGGCTCACTCTACTTTTTTTAAGAGGGGTTTACTTGCTTTTATTACTTTGCCTAGAAATACTAGTTCTTACATGGTCATTCCATCTTCCGGGATTCACCATGAGGCTTACACAGTTTCTACTTGACAATACTGACTAGTATTCCTCGGCTCTCATACTCGGCTCTCAATCTTTGTTCGTCTCGTCTTCTCAGAGACCTCCTCGGTCTAAGGTGAGAGGTGCTCTTGGATAGCCCTGTATCTTGGGGATTCGTCAGAATCAACTATATTAGAAAAATCATGCCAAGTTGTGGTGATTGTTGGACTTATGTTTCTAGCATAAGTAATATTGATGATCATAGAAAGTGCACATTGTATGATCATGTTTGTAGCGATCATTATGAGACATGGAGGTCTTGGATTTCCATCAAGGAGGAGCATGCACATCAAGAAGGAGAATGCCTCAAGGTCAAGAATCTACATGAAATTTGGAAGGAATCAATTTTGGAGGTGCTAAGATGGTGCAAAGCTCCCAAGTTCATCAATTAAAAATGGCAGAAAAATTAAAAAACAAAAAATACAGTTCCCACTCAAAAAAAAAGAGCACAAAAATTAGAAAAACAAAAAAAAAGAGGGACAAGAAAAAAAACCAGGTCATTGATATATGAACAAAAGCTTTGCCTTAAGGGACAAAGGCAAGGCATCAATAACATTCTTAAATCGGCAAAAAACAAACATTTCAGTCAAAAAGAACTGAAAGAAAATTATGTAATGCTTGAACCCACCTAGCGACACACCTCATATTCCAACAAATAATCATGTTAACGTAGCAATTGTGAATGGGAAAAACTTGAACTTGGCATCACATGGTTGGCTAAGAGCAGCATGATTCTAAGCAATAGCAAGGGCTTGCTACCCTTGTCCAATCTACACCATAGATTTACAAATGCTACGTATGGTGTTCTCTATCCAACGAGAGCCTATGCCACCTTCTCACCTCAAGTGGCTCCGCTTGCTACAACTAGTAGGCTGCCTCTTGGATGGGGGATACCTGGTCATAATTTGCATTTGGGCTGATAGTGGACAGCTAGCACATTTTCATTGGCTCTGAACACAGATGTTCAGAGCCATAATGCAACAACCTGTCAATGAAGGGCAGTTGAAGGGCCCAAATGACAAATTATGCCCATTAGCAGGCGTGGGCAGGCCTGCTATCCTATAGCAGACAGCCTTCGACGCACCTCGCCGCAGGGCGGCTCGGTGCGTGAAGGCCACTGCTACACACGGTAGCGGGCCTGCTCACGCCCCGCTACCTAGTCCTTTGTGGCAAAGTTGAAATGCCACACCTAATATTCCACCCACATAAGCCATGCCGCCGCATCTCGCAGAGACCCGCTACTATAGACGTTAGCTTACACCTGAACCCCATCGTATTTTCATGCCACGCGATAATTCGAAGCCTGCCACCGTTGGATTGAAAATTTGCCACGTGTTCTTATTTATAGAGCGTTGAGATGAGTCCTAGTGGTAAGTTGTGTGCCACGTGGCAATTATACAAGTGTTCGCGGGTAAAAGAAGTTGTGCAACCGAGCCCCATGGCTCCGCCAGGGTCCCTCCTGCCTGTCCGTATCTTTTGAAAGCGTTTTTAATGCTGTGATCAATGCAACGATGCATTGCTCTCTCTCTCTCTCTCTCTCTCTATCTCGCAAAAGCTATATGATTCGACGCGTCGATGCTGATGCTGATGGCGATGGCGAGGGTGGACCGGAATCAAGGTTGCTTGCCTGTTTATACTCTGCCGTGAGCCTCTGTGGATCCATCATTCGTCAAGTATGAAAGCTTCTACAGTCCTGAATCAGCATTTTTCGTGTTTACTCTTCAAGAAAAGAATGTGATCTGTGTACATAGCATAGTTTCCTAAATACTTTTCTCATTATAATTGTTTCGTTTTGTGTTTTTGATTGCACATAGAATCCGTGAAGGCTGAAAGTTGAAGACACAACTTACTGTCTACGGATCAATCTTGTTATATCTTATATATTGACACGTAGCCACAATATCCTTCCTATTCAAATAGTCCTCATTTTTTATTTCCAGCACCAATGCAGAGCAATTGGATAATTTGGATCTGACAGTAAACTGAAATAGTTATTCGTGCTCATTGAATCACCTCTGTCTTGTTTTTGGATCGTAGAGACTCAAACGGGATATATTCGTGAAATTATTGGAGTTTGTAGCTTATTCTTTCAAGACTTTGAATAATTCTGCTGATACAGAAGCATATAACATAAAGTTTGAGGAAACGGTCTTGGCGGATTTGTTATGTGTAAGTCTTCAATCTGCTCACAGCCAGCAGCAGGCAAATTCTTGGTTGCTCTTCACACTAATTCAGCGAGGGCTTTGATTTATTCTGTTTTTTGTTTATCTTGAATTATGTAATGAGAACTACATGCTTGTATCTGATTGTCTCCCTCTTGCAAGTCATTTGATAGCTTTTTTGGATGTGATTTGTTTTCTCTTCAGCTTCTAGCAGATACTCAGAAGACGATTGGTGTTAGCTTGAAGGAAAAAGGATGATTAAAAGCAGGATTCACACATCCAGTTCCTTAGTGCAGTAATATATCTCTAGAGCTTAATATATTATGTCTGGAAAAATGGATCCAGATGCTGCTCATACCAATGACTTTCAGAGCATGGAAGTGAAAGGACCAGATGTGAAGGACAAAATGCTGAAAGTGAAGAGAAGTGATGAAGAGCAGAAGGATTCTAAGTTGACAATGCCATTTTACATGCTGTTTTCCTTTGCAGATCTTCTTGATATTTTGCTCATGATTGTAGGAACTACAGGAGCCATTATCAATGGATTGGCCTTGCCCATAGAAATCCTTCTATTTGGGCAGCTCACAAATGCATTTGGACAGAACGCAGGGGATCCGCACGCAACTGTTCGGAAAGTCACTGAGGTGCTAAGACTGAGATTCCAAGGTTTTGATTTCTTGTCAGCAACGTGTTTAAGTCTTATCCTAGCTCTACAATGTGTCAAGCTTCAAGTGTTGGGGCTGAGGCCTGAAAGAGAAATCTGAATGATGAGAGAAGAGTGTGGTGCTTTGACAGATTGTTGGACTTGCACTACCGGGGAATGGAAAAATAACACTTGCTCAGAAGATGTTTCTTTGAGCTTGGCTGAGTAACTGAGTCTTTTATTGAAAATTGGCAGGTAGCATTACGGTTTTTGTATTTTGGAACAGCGGCTTTGGTGGCATCCTTCTGTGGTTAGTTGTCAGAAGATATTTCAATTGTTGTTTCGAGCCTCTGCTTCAGTTCAGTATCTAGACGAAGGGAAGGTCTTTTATACAATTTGTTTGAGTATTTTGCAAGTATCCAAACATTCTTGTATCAGTGAGGTACTTAATGAGATGATAAATGCTAATCCCAACCACTTGGATGCTAACCACATGCTGATAATAGCCACTTACGGAAAGTTTTCAGTCATCGGTGATGCGCATTTGCCTGTATAGGTGAGGGTGCTTGTAAGGGATGATAATTTCACACCGAGCCACTTGGTTGCTAAGCACATGTTGAGATTGACGGACTTTTTTGATTGTTGGTGATGCAAACATGACAAAATCTGGAAAAACCCAAAGATGTCAGGCTTAAAGCCCTATTGTCCTTTTAAAAGAAAGAGTTGTATCAGTGAATCTGGATGTAGGCTAGCGTCAATATGTCTCTCGCAGTTTGCTGGTTTAGCACTAGGTCCTCAGAAGGAGATAGTTGTCACCTATAGCCACTCTTGCACTCTTCTAAGACGAGTAGAGTAACCCAGCTTTTCTCGTTTGGAGAATTTTACAAAATCAGTAATAGCTATTCCCTGGATGTCTTTTCAAAGATGTCAGGCTTAAAGCCCTATTGTCCTTTTAAAAGAAAGAGTTGTATCAGTGAATCTGGATGTAGGGTAGCGTCAATATGTCTCTCGCAGTTTGCTGATTCAGCACTAGTTCCTCAGAAGGAGATAGTTGTCACCTATAGCCACTCTTGCACTCTTCTAAGACGAGTAGAGTAACCCAGCTTTTCTCGTTTGGAGAATTTTACAAAATCAGTAATAGCTATTCCCTGGATGTCTTTTCAAAGATGTCAGGCTTAAAGCCCTATTGTCCTTTTAAAAGAAAGAGTTGTATCAGTGAATCTGGATGTAGGGTAGCGTCAATATGTCTCTCGCAGTTTGCTGATTTAGCACTAGTTCCTCAGAAGGAGATAGTTGTCACCTATAGCCACTCTTGCACTCTTCTAAGACGAGTAGAGTAACCCAGCTTTTCTCGTTTGGAGAATTTTACAAAATCAGTAATAGCTATTCCCTGGATGTCTTTTCAAGGAAGTAATTCTTGAATCTTGGGATTTGTTTCTGCATTTAATAAATAACCGTTTCATAGCAACGTGTATAGTGCTTTCCCTCATTTATCTTAGTTTCTGGGGTTCGATTGCAGAAATGGCCTTCTGGATGTGGACTGGGGAACGTCAAGCCACTCGAATTAGGAGCATGTATCTAAAGGCGATTATAAGGCAGGACATCACTTTTTTCGATCTGGAAACAAATACGGGGGAAGTCATTGGCAGAATGTCTGGTGATACTATCTTGATTCAAGAAGCTATTGGCGAGAAGGTGATCACAATAGAATATTTTTGTGAGTTTGCATTGAGGTACTGTGTGTACTGCTGACTTAGAGCTTTCTGGTTCTCTCTTAAAGCAAAACTATCATTGTCTAGTTGCAGAGAAGTCAGCCGCAAAGCAGCCTCTTACAAGGTTCCTTAACATGACCTGTAAAGTTATTGAGATGACTTAAATTTTACGTTTTTGTTTAGCTACAAGTATCTGAAAGGAGCATCACAGTGACTAAGTTACTCCTATACTCCAAAAGATCAACCTTCTCCTCTCCAGATTTTTTTGTATATTTGAGAAAGAATTCACTCCAATTGCTGCTGGAAGATAATTTTGGGTTGATACATTGGTGATATCATGATGTTACAATTTTTGGTCAGTAAATACTTGTGCAAGCATAGATGAGATGGCCCAAATAGCTTCTAAATGTTTGTGTTGGGAATTTACACCTTAGAAGCCCGTTCCGGAACGTACTGGGTCGGAACGATTTTTTGTAAGTTAAAAAGAAAAAGTAAAACGACCCTGCTGGCCCGCGCATTCTGCATTTGTTTCATCGATGACTGACATATTTTCTAATTTTACCTGTTGCTTCACAAAGCAATTGCTTTCACGAAGAGATTGACATTCTTGCTTGAGAATCGCCCTCTCCTGAATTCATCAAGAAAAAGATGACATGAATACTGAAGAACGGACTATAATAATCTACAATGCAGCTAAGTCAAACTGACTATATAACTGGAAACCGGGGCAATTGTGCATATCGGGAATATTCATCATATGAAGTGAATGCTAATGCTCATCCATTTCGCATATATGTTTCTGAATAGCCCTTCCCCCCGTCTCTGTCTCTGAATCCAATGTTTCCGTTGAATCGATCGGGGGGGCTCGGACATACAACTTCTGAGTCACGGATCTCTGTACCCTGCCTGCTGGCACCTTATCATTGTGTGTTCAATCAAAGGTGAACGTCCACAAGGCTTCCTGCTTTCTTTCCGCAAGCTCACCATTGCTAGAAACTCCTGGACCACGTCCATAATATGCTCTTTACGTATTTTTTTGGTAATTGTGCTTTTTATGTCCAATCGATGTTTGTTATTTTATTCGCTGAGTGATTTACTGTTCTTTTTCCTTTGAGCTTAGATGCTCCTCAAGCTTCCTTAGATATTATGGTTTTTTTTTTCCTTTGTAAAAAACCGTATTTTTTTATTTTTTTTTTTATGGTCTCGTTCCGGAACGGGCAACCAAGGAAGATTTACACAAACTTCAATTTAGGTAGTCTGATTACTCGAGCCTTATAAAAACACATGCTGAAGATGAGTTAATTCTCTAAAATTTGAATAAGGTTTATTATAGATGCTGAGTTTTAAAAACTGTAGTTGAGATCTATTTTACTCAGTATTTGTGTGTTCTGTGAGATGTGACTTGTAAGAGCCAATATTTGGCAACGCTTGTAACTCGTTCACCTTGTAAGGGTCACATTCTGTGAAGTATTCTTATACATTTTAACTTTTCCGAGGCCTATAATAACACTCTGAAAGCTGCATTGCATTAATCTGCCTATATAGCTCCTAGTGGCGTTACCAGACGATGAGACATTCTTTGTTTTTCCTTTGGAGTCATACGTCATCTTAGATGTAGGAGACATAAAGCTTGCATGACATAGAGCCAGGGTGGACAAAGGTGCAGACCGTGTGATATTATTCAATCTTCTATAGCAGTAGACTAGTAACGATGTATTCTTGAGTATGCATAGAGCCTTTGTCTATTATGCTGGAATAAGGTGAAACTAATTCTAATTTTCCGTGACAGGTTGGCACCTTTGTGCAGCTTGTGACGACTTTCCTTGGTGGTCTTGTCATAGCATTCATAAAGGGCTGGAAGCTCACTCTGGTGATACTATCTACAATGCCACTTCTCATTGCTGCTGGAAGCATCATGGGATTTATGATTTCTCGAATGGCTACCGAAGGACAGGAAGCTTATGCTGAAGCAGGCACCATAGTTGAGCAAGTAGTTAGTGGAATCAGAACTGTGAGTACTCAGTATTTGTTTACGGCTTATATTGTATTGGTGAACATGCAATAACAAAGGCAACATTGGATAGTTCATGCAATAACAAATGGCAACAGTGGATAGTTCATGCTGGAATTCATAACTATGTTCTATTAAGTTGCTGTTTGAACGGAGGATGCATGACAATGTTTTTGAAGTAACAAAAGAGGATAGCAAAATAGTAATGTGGAATTATATTGATTCCGCTTGAATCTTATTGCTAAGTATGTCAGATTTGCAGCAGAAAACTACATGTTGCAGCAAATTTGACATATAGTCACAGCTTTGTGATTAGTACGACTAAAAAGCTACTGGCTAAATCTGGCTAAAAGCTGTGAAGATTTTCTTTTCTGACTAGGCTTATTCACAAAAATTCCCAGGTTGCATCTTTCACTGGAGAGAAAAGGGCTGTTGATAAGTACTACAGTTCTCTGCAAAAGGCGTACAAAGCAGGTGTGACCCAAGGGTTGGCTTCTGGGTTGGGGTTAGGTTGTGCCCTTTTTATTCTGTTCTGCAGCTATGCTTTGGCCCTTTGGTGCGGCTCAAAGCTTATTGCAGATGAAGGATATAGTGGCGGTGCTGTGATAAATGTTATATTTGCGGTGCTTTTGGGAGGAATGTAAGTTTGATCTTTCTGTCTTAGCAAGGATTCAGTCACTTGATATGGTACTAAATTTGTCAATGTTTTAATCTGAAACGTACACAAGCTATGGCTAACACAAAGTTTATATTACTAGTAACTTGTAAGATAGTTCTCTCTATGCTCAAATTTTTCATATTGATCTTTAGTTTGCGTGTTTATGGATTACTTAGGAATTCAGAGTTGTGCGATGCAGCTTACATAAAATCTGTAGTTAATCGACAGGAGAGCTTTCACACTGATGTTGGTCTTGTGGAGCAAGCTTGCTCTTATTCTAGATAAAATTTAAAGCTTGCATATTCATAATGGGTCAGAATATTATTACTGCAGATCAATGGGTCAGGCATCGCCATGTTTGAGTGCATTTGCAACTGGGCAAGCGGCCGCTTATAAGATATTTGAAGTGATCCATCGAACACCTGGTATTGATGTTTTTGATCTAAAAGGAACAGTTCTTGAGGATATCAATGGAGATATTGAATTCCAGCATGTGGATTTTACTTATCCTGCAAGACCAGACTTTCCAGTCTTCAGAGATTTCTGTCTCACAATTCCCCGAGGCATTACCGCAGCACTGGTGGGAGAAAGCGGAAGTGGAAAATCAACTGTCATAAGTCTGATAGAGAGATTTTATGATCCTCAAGCAGGAAAGATCCTGATAGACGGCCTTGATGTCAAGAAGATGCAACTGAAGTGGATGAGGCAACAAATTGGTCTAGTGAGTCAAGAGCCTATACTGTTTGGTGCTTCCATAAAGGAAAATATTGCATATGGAAAAGATGGGGCCACGTTGGAAGAAATCAAAACTGCCTCTGAGCTTGCTAATGCAGCTACATTTATCAACAGACTGCCAAAGGTATGACTTCCAGTATTAACTTCGCATCATTTATTTTCTGAAGCATCTTTTTTACCAATCTGAGGGATCACAAGTGTGTTATCTTGCCATTCATGAAGATTATCCGACCCGTCAAATTGAATAATGCCATGTTGAGTATGATATTGCAGGGTTTAGATACTCAGGTTGGAGAGCATGGCACACAGTTATCTGGCGGTCAGAAACAGAGAGTTGCTATAGCCCGAGCTATCCTGAAAAATCCTAGCATTCTTTTGCTAGATGAAGCTACCAGTGCTTTGGATAATGAATCTGAGCGTGTTGTTCAGGAAGCTCTTGATCGAATCATGGTGAATCGTACTACTGTTGTTGTCGCTCACAGGCTATCCACTATCAGGAATGCAGATAGCATTGCTGTTGTACAGCGTGGGGTGATTATTGAAAGAGGTACGCTTAGCCATGGACGTGTTGTTGCAGTAGTGCTTTTGCGTTCTGAAAAACACGCTCAATTTTTTTAGACTTTGCTACAGTTATGACGGTGTAAAAATCTTTTCAGGGACTCACAGCGGGCTTCTGGAAAACCCAGATGGTGCTTATTCTCAACTTGTTCGACTGCAAGCAAAGCATGAATCTGAACAAACTACCTATGGTCAGATTGATCCAGACAGTATAGAGCCGACAGCAGCAGCAGCCGCTTCTCCAAGTCGAGCCCATAGAAGAAATTCTGAAAGCAAAACGTCATTTGGTCGCAGGCCTTTTGATTTGCGGGGCTTACGTAATTCTTTTTCATCTAGAAATGATGCTCACAGCAAGCAGAGAACTAGTTTTCAGATGGGAAATGAGAAAGATCCTGAGAAAGGGAATTCTGCGGATGTCAAAGATATATCTGTTTTCCGTCTGGTTACCCTAAACAAATCTGAAGCGCCAGTATTTGTGCTTGGGTCGTTGGCTGCAGTTGCAAATGGAATCATTTTCCCAGTGTTTGGTCTTCTGCTATCGAACACAATTGGCACTTTCTTTGAGGGCAACCCTTACAAGGTGCGTAAGCATGCAAAGTACTGGTCGGGGATGTTTGTGGCCCTGGCTGTTTTATGCGGTCTGGTTGTTCCATCACAAATATATTGCTTTGCTATTGTTGGACACAGACTTATTCGCCGTATCCGTCGCCTTACCTTTGATAAAGTTGTTCGGCAAGAGATTGGGTGGTTCGATGAGGCTGAAAACTCAAGGTTGCTTATAGACTAAATGTTCATATCCCTTGAGCTTTGGATCTTTGCAATCAATTTCATCTTTCTTACTTTTGTATTGAGCTTCAATCAACAACCATCTCTTCATGGATCTTTTAAAATTGATGATTCAACTATTTGTTGTGTTGTGTGGTACAGTGGAGCAATCAGTGCTCGATTATCAACTGATACAGCACAGGTCCGGTGCATAGTTGGGGATTCCTTATCTCTTATAGTTCAAAATCTAGCCACAATCACTGCTGGACTCTTTATTGCATTTGCTGCAACTTGGCAGCTTGCCCTTTTAATTTTAGCACTAGTTCCTCTTCTTGGTCTTCAGAATTTCATGAAAATGAGGTCTTTGAAGGTTTTCGCTGCAGATGCAAAGGTTTGAATATACTGAGCTTCTCTCAAAATATTTTGCTTGTTCCTTTAAGGAAGCAAAGCTTAGACATTTATTCAATATCATGTTTGGACTAGAAATACTCTGTGATTGCTATGCATACTTGCTTTCTTCCTCTTTTAAAGCTTGCATAACTCTATTTTCTGATCAAGACATTATTGGAGCTCTAGCCTTACTAAGAAGAACTCAATGATGGCCACAAGCATGTAGATTAAAAGGTAAGGAAAATTCTTGAAAGTATGTGGAGAAAATAAGGGGTAGTATCGACGTCTTTCATATGAACAATGTACATACGACAAATAGGTACATCTGTGTTTACCAACTTAACGGGAATGTAGAACGCCGTCAAAAACCATATGTCTACTAAACTTTGTTGAAGTTTGAAGATATGAAGCCACAACGTTCTAGTTATGAAAAGAGAGATTTGTGCCTGAGACGGTTATCCTGAAAGAGACGATAGCAGTTTCCTCAAATTTCAGAATACACCAAACACCTGTAGACGTAGTGGCCCTCACTCTCGACCTAAGACTTAAAAACACCTTTGACTACGAATGCCTTCTTTGGGAGTCGATCGAAATCTGCCAGTTCCAATCTCAAGCTGATTAGGGGAAATTCTTAATTCACCTGTAGTAACATGTAGATGCAAGGCATCTAGATTCCAACAGAACACTCACAGTGTGCTCTGAAAAGGAATTGAGATAGAAATCCAGCTATATAGCTAGGCTCCATGAGAACCATACTACAGTCTCTTGTTGTAGGAAGTATAAAAATGATGGCGAAGATGAGTTCTTTGTCGTGTGGGAGGTCTTTACGGAACGTTCTAGAGATTGAAGGGGACAAACTTTGAGCATGCACGTTACTTCTTATCCCTTGCTTACCCAGCTGCATTTAAGATAAGAGTACATACCAAGAGTACCGATGTTGTTCTCCTAGTGCCTGGAGCCTTTGGGAGACGATGAGGATCTTGAACATTGCGTTGTACTGTAAAGGTGAGACTTCAAACTTTACCAATAATTTGTGCAGGGTAAGTGAAGATTTGCCACAGATCATTTGCAAACCACTTGGAGGCTTAAATATTGTCAAAACACTTGCCAGACGTTCCAGATGCGTCATGTGGAACACTGGTACTTCAGACATTATAAAAGTTTGAAACGTTTTGAATCTTTTGTCTAAAGAAAAAAAATGTGTGATAAGAGTGTTTCTTATCAAGGGAGATACTGAGTGTGGGAGAACAGGAATTATCGTGCAATTTGTGTGTGTGTGTGTGTGTGTGTCTGTGTGTGTGTGTGTGTGTGTGTGTGTGTGAGAGAGAGAGAGAGAGAGAGAGAGAGAGAGAGAGAGAGAGAGAGAGAGAGAGAGAGAGAGAGAGAGAGAGAGAGAGAGAGGAATATATTTGACATAGACAAGTTGTAACTTGAAGCACCTAAAACTGTCTCAACTACAAACTTGTTCCTCTTTTCCTGTAGGTTACTTATGAAGAGGCTAGCCATGTTGCAAGTGATGCAGTGAGTAGCATTCGGACAGTTGCATCCTTTTGTGTAGAAGAAAAGGTGCTCGCCTTATATGCGGAGAAGTGCAAAATCTCTTCGAAAAGTGGAATTCGACAAGGGATGATAAGTGGTTCAGGTTTCGCGATTTCAAATTTTGTAATCTTTGCATGCACTGCTTTAAGTTTTTGGTATGGAGGCCATCTTGTCGAGCAGCATAAGACAAATTTCAACAAGGTTTTCCAGGTATGTGTGCAGAAGGTCAAAGATCTTAGTTAGTGCAGCTTTACATATTCAATCGTCTCATGCATTCTTATGGGATTTAATCTCTGATCTATAACACCATACTACTACTTTTGAGGACAAGTTCATGTTGATATTGATCAGATTCATGTTCTGGTACAAGATTTAAGTCCTAGTTGTTGCCATTGGTATGTCTAATCTGATTAAATGACCTGGAATTTAACCATTCTGGCATACTGTGTTTATTCTACATAGTCTGTGGGCGAAGTTCAAATTTCACAGATGTGGTATTGCAACAGATTGTTCTGCTGGTTGAAAGCTATTCTGCTGGATTTTTTTTTGCGTGTTTCTAATGTCCTATTACGTTCTTGTTAAAAGTTTGTTGAAATAGCAACCTGCTTACTGGTGAAGCACTCCCTTTTAGTGCTACGCATGTCCAAATTTCCCTTTCACAAGCATAAAAGTGATACACACACAATCGTGATCTTGGTTCTTGTTGCAAACCAAGTGGACATATCTGGATGTAAGTCACTCGCATGTGCTCTTGGGAACTGATAACATCTCTCTCTCTCTCTCTCTCTCTCTCTCTCTCTCTCTCTGGTTCGCGATCTCGCTCTTTCTAGAAAATTCTTGAACATCGCACGTCTGATTGTCTTCTGCCTGGTCAAGTGCACGTCAATGAAATTATAGGGCATACGGGCCCAATAAAAACGCAGGAATCGCGTTCTGTATAGCACTGCTCACACACTCTCTCTCTCAACATGAGCCCTTGACTTCCAAGATGCCAACCCGGATGTGCAGCCAAAGGGCCAGCGACCACATGCTCTTTCCATATTTTAACACATCCAGAACTTGCTCCCTTCCAACATCTACTATGGTTAGCAATGGAGAAGAAGCGGCAACGTTGGAGGGAAATGGCAAAACAAAGGAGGGAAAATAGAACATGGGCTAGTAACTAACGCATGCCCCTATACTTTTAATTTGAAAATGTGAACTATGAAATTGTTCAAAAAATTTAAAAACATGATAATTTTGTATTATTTGATATTTTAGAATGATCACATGGTGTTCCCACATTCCCACTTTCTTGAAAACGTTCCTGTTCCCAAGGGTCATTCTCGTTCCCGTTACTTGGCAACTATGCCTTGGATTTGCATATCCAAATGTAGCGCACTTCCTGGATCTGCAAGTGTTTGAACATGCATGTGGCCAGGTTCTCTCTCTCGCCATCCACCAAGTCATCTAGAAACAAAAAATTTGAGGGCTTAAAAATTTAGAGGTGTGTTTGTTTAGAGTGTTATAAGTCCATGAACCCCAGGCTCAATGAGGCAAGTTTATGTGATCAGGTCTGTAAGGCGATGATTAATGAGCTCGATTACAATGAGCTTTTATTGGATACTAGTATTTTATTGTCTGATTCTCCGCCACTTGTATAATGTAAACAGAATGCCTGTAAGGTGTGGTCTGGACTTGAGTAAAATCTATAGAAGTGCCTGCCAATGTCTCCTTCAGGTGACGAGATACGGTCGAGGCCAATCTTTCTTTTCAATAGATTGATGTCCTCAATACCAGACAGAGACATTGTCAAAATTCTGATTTCCTTTTGCATCTATGTGGGGTTCCTTGCCTACAGATATGTACTGTCAGGTAGGCAAGGAGAAACTAGAATGATGAATGCTTAAAGCAGAAGCTACCACTTCTTGTTTTGGGGCTCTGACAGACGTTGTGCCTGTTCTTTTTTCTCTGCTAGCTTCTCAAACTGTTTATGCTGAAGACTGCTGAAAAGGTCTCTGAATGTTTGCTTTTAGATAGTGTTATTATTTACTTACTGTTATATGCCTAGATGGTAGTTCATGATCTTTGACTTGATCTTCCATTACTGCAAGGTTTCTAGTTTTAACTTTTACTGATTTTGCATAAGCTTCTCTAGAAAGTAAAGGTATGTTTTATTCTTATTTATAGTGATTCAATTATTTTGGGCATTTTCATATTTAAGTAGCGAATGATCTTAACATCCGTTTTATCTGCTGATGACTTTACTCCCTTCCAGGTGTTCTTTGCTATTACAATGAGTGCTATGGGAGTATCTCAATCCGCAGGCTTGGCCCCTGACATTTTAAAAGTCAAAGCAGCTGCTAATTCAGTCTTTAAAATCCTTGACTGCAAGTCGAAAATAGATCCGGCTGATCCATCGGGAGCAATCTTGCCAGCAGTGAAAGGTGATATTAAATTTCAACATGTGAGCTTCAAATATCCTACTCGGCCCGATATGCAGATTTTTCGTGACCTGTGTCTATTTGTGCACTCTGGACAGGTATGAATTTACAACTTGTTAGCAAAACAATTTTTTACTTACTACATATTCTGGGTTTTCTGAGTTTCCTTTACTGCATCAAGATCGAATGTTCAAACCTCTATGGATAGCACTTAAAAGCCAAAGAATTTGACTACAGTAATGCGTATCAATATAGTGGAAAAGGATACTCCTAGATGTCATTCTTTTTATGTTTTCTTACGTTGAAGGTAAATGTTTTTTGCAACTTGTTTTCTGGTCAATTTCCTCCCAACTTTACCAGCCCAGCTCGGAGCTTCAGGACATGCTGACGATAATCATACACACATTCTAATGAATACTTGATTGATTCATCCAGACTCTGGCGCTTGTGGGTGAGAGTGGAAGTGGCAAATCAACTATTTTTTCTATTTTGGAGCGGTTTTATGATTCTGATTCGGGGCAGGTTTTCATTGACGGAGTAGATATCAAAAAGCTTCAGTTGAGGTGGCTTCGACAACAAATCGGCCTGGTTAGTCAAGAACCTATTCTTTTTAGCGGAACCATAAGGTCAAATATCGCATATGGCAAAGATGGCCTTGTGACAGAAGAGGAAATCCAGGCAGCCGCGAAAGCTGCGAATGCGGAGAAGTTTATTAGCGCTTTTACTCATGGTTATGAAACGGAGGTGGGTGAGCGCGGAATTCAGCTATCTGGAGGTCAAAAGCAGCGAATTGCAATAGCTAGGGCTATAGTGAAGGATCCCAAAATTTTGCTTTTGGATGAGGCAACCAGTGCACTGGATGCGGAGTCTGAGCATCTTGTTCAAGAAGCACTAGATCGTGTCATGGTTAACAGAACTACTATTGTAATTTCCCACCGCCTCAGCACTATCGTAAATGCAGATGCCATAGCAGTGGTAAAGAATGGAGTTATTGCTGAACAGGGTATCAAACACAAAGACCTTGTAAATATCAAAGGAGGTGCTTATGCCTCTCTAGTGAAACTACACTCTGCATCTCATTCATAATCTTGTAAAACATAATGGATGCGTCCTTACTGCAATCATCAAAGGCAAGCAGAGATTGTTTATGCTGAACTCAATGTCACTTTGATATTTTGAGGCAAGTGAGCTCACAAAATGGTGTTCTTGTTGATTTATGACATCAGTTGGAAGGCATGGAAATGTGTTACGTAGACTACTAATCTACCTCTTGATATATTGAAAAGTTGGAGAGACTACTAATCAGTTTCTAGCACGATTGCTTGCTTATCACAAGCTTATCTGATGGATTTTCCAATCATTGGTCTATAGTTTGCATTTCTAGGTGCACACAACGTTGGCATCTCCTCGGGGTTACCCTTACAGTATGATGATTCTGCTGTGAAATGTTGGCATTGCCATGATTCTCATGCATTTGGAATCATGGAGTGTAGATTATATTGAACCCTATAAAGAACTTGCAATGCAAACTGGTCAAATGTGAGCAATGCATTTACCATCTATAGAAATCTCAAGCTTTTGGCTAAAAAGATTACTCCCTCCAGGTTAGATTGATGCATGTATTTAGAATTTGACGCCATTTTGACTAAATAATTTGACATGACTAGAAGTAAATATACACAATAGTCATACATATTACCAATGTAAAGGGTGTTTTTCCATTTTAGTGGTTGGTAAGTTTTCTATACATGAGGTGGCATGGGCCCCTTGCCATGTAGGGGCAAGGAAAAGTAATACTTGGACTTGGGGACCTTGCTTGGCATGTTGAGTTGCCATAGACAACTTAAATAAAATGCGAAGGTTCATAATGAGTGCATCATGCTTGGCGAAGGTTTCCAAAGTGACATAGAACTGAACTCTCGCCTGGCTGCAAAATAGGTACTTTTGGTACAACCCAACCTTCCCAACTCAATATAGGTAGATCTGAGCTGGATTTATCATCTGGCAACTCGACAAAGGTTAATATGATTGTTTGAATCAAGATCTAGCTTTGATAGTGATTTTTAGGATACTTTGCATCAAGAATTGATTATTTAAAATACTTTCCTTTCTCTTTTTCTGATCTGATGACTTTTCTGACTTTTGCTCATCATTTTTTTCTTTTCATTTTTCAAATTTTTTGCATTTTTATTGTCTTCTTCAAAAAAAGATAAAAATAAGTAAGCAAAAACAACAAAATTGAAAAATCAAATAAAGTAAAAAAAAAATATCAGATCTTTGATCAGGCTGGAGGATCAGGCTGCCAAATTTTACGTGATCGATTGCCATTCACAAGGGTATCAAATCTTTTTCCATCAAGGTGTTCCAGGACCACTACTTCATATGAAAGAATTTCTTTAACTCTGTATGGTCCTTCACCAATTTCTCTTATAATCACTTTTTGAAAGGTTTGGGCCTTGCTATTCAAATCAAGACATACTAATCACTGCAGATGGATTTGACAAGAAAAATAAAATTGGTGCAAGCATGTTTTAACTTTTACTAGAATGTTATTTCAAATATTTTACATATACTTCATAACAAACAATCGTGTTTTTTTTTTTCAAATAATCTTTTGGTCATTTCGTAGAGCTGATTATGCAAAGATTGTTGATGCATTTCATGAGAAAGGAAAAAAGAAAAACAATTTATCGCTTAAGAAATTTGGGCATTTGGAAAAAGCCAAATCCAACAATGTCTCAAATACAACATCCACAAAGATATTACAACATTCTCGGCCACTACCCTCTTGATGTTTGAGATGGTTGATCCATTATCAAGTGAACTCATTTCAAGTTCATTATTAGATCTTGAAAGATCTGAAATGGTGACCAAAAACTCCAAATGTAACAAATGACAAATCTATTTCACACAGTAGATTCAAGATAGCATGTCAGGTTCATAGCCTACTCTGATACCATATCGGATTCATAACCTACTCTGATACCATGTCGGAGAAATGACAAATCTCATATCGAACATGTTGCATTGCTGATTAGTGTATCCGACTTATCGGCCAGACCGATCTATCAGTCTGTGCACCTACCAAAGTTTGTCAGACAAGTGAGGTCTGTTGCATCAGATAAACCAAGGCAGAGAAACATACAAATGTCTTAGTACAATCCAAATATAGTCCAACAATCTGTCCTCAACAACAGAAAGCACTCATTCAAAAGAACAACTGACTACTAAGTTAAACTGCACGAGTATCCATATGCAAATTCCAAAGTAATGATTTACAACAACACAGCAAGCTTTAGGATGTGCAAGTATAAATATACGTCAATGTAATGTAACAGTGATTCCGAATGTTAACATCATAATTAAGTTCCAAGCAATTGATTATTCAATCACACAGGCAATCAAATATCCAATGAGTTTTAAGACAATCTTAGCCATGAATTTATGGTTGCTCGCATACGATAGTATCAAGGCTAAAGAAGTGTCTGACCAGAGTTACAATCACAAGCACATCCGACAAAGTGAGGCTTACTAAACTGGCTAAAACAGAAGAACTCAACAAGTAGAAGGCTTATGAAAGCAGAGAGAAGGGAAAACTTGAAGACTCAAACTCTCTCTGTGATCTCTTGAAAAACTCGGTGGTTGAATTGAAGCGTAAGTGATGTACATATAGGAAACAAGCGCGAAAGTACGTAGCTCTCTAGTAACTGATATGCCGCTTCTTATTTAATTTACTTAGCTAATTCCATCCAATAGGAAAATTACAAGTGCTCAATTTCCTAGGTGGCATCCTTGTCACGCGACTTTGCTCCAATGAGAAGCAAGCACGTGGAAGGTTCTGGAATGTTCCACTCTTAGGGCTAGCCTTCTTATTTAGGTTCATGTCGTTTCATATCTGACCTTCGGGATATAGTCCTTCCTTCAGTCACATTTATTTAGGCCTCTTTATTTTCAATATATCTTTGAATAACTTGACATTGTCGGGTCCATTAGATATTTCTTCATATTCGGTGATTATCTTCAAAAGTTGAGTAGATTGATTGGGATTTTGCATCACAATATAATAATTCAAGAAAAATATGCATGTAACAAGGTATTACATATCCACCCCCTCAAATGTGAAGTGTCCTCGCGAACAATCGAAATCAGCGATACATCAAAGAAAAGATATTTCTTCAACACGTTCCATAATGGATCTCGAACAATCAAAAAAGATAAAAAGTATTTACTTCAATATATATACAATGTATACATTACTCTGGAGCATTCTATAGTCTAAGAGATAGTCTTTCATCAAGTTGTATTTGTCTTTCTATTTTTTTGTTCTTGGCCTCATGGAATCGACCAACAACATGATTGCCCAGATCAGCAAAACATGTTCTCAAAAAAGTTCTGTTATACACAGAAGCTGCAACAACATGATCTTCAGTCATATCCTTCCTTGGTATAACGTTCTTCAGCAACTCAGCATTTATCTGGACGAAGGAACCATCCAAATAGAGGCTCTGCATCGCTGTCAGGACATGACCAACAAGAGTGCCAAAGTGTGTTACTGAATAGGTAACAAACATGATCTTTGTGAACTTTTCTTTCTCTGATGGAGCAAGCGACATTTTCATAGTGAACATGCTAGCCAGCTTTCCAATTGGAATACAGCTCCCACACCTCTGGATAGGTAACATCAATATCTTGCAATAAGTTATCCCTATCGAACCTTGCAAAATCTGACACCTCCTTTGGCCGGTACAAGTCGAATTGACAATGTCTCCTCCAATAGTCAGTTTGTATTGAATGATACTTGAAGAAGTCCATTTCCTTTCGCTTTAAATAATCTAATGCATATAGTAATGTACAACCTACATACAATTCTACACTACCAAAAGGAACTACAAGAAATTTATCTTGCAAAATTGCCCAACAAATGCATTCTTTCTGTTCCATGCTAACACTATTCCATAGTTCTAAGAACTCTGATTTTTCTCAGGGGGCTTCCTAGTCGGCCCAAGTTTAACCCATTAGACCTAGCAAAAATGAATAGTCCACACGCCATTACAACTCACTGGTTAAATTGCGGCGGTAGCCAAACACGAACTTTATCAATAAAAACTCTGAATTTGTGCACAAATACCTTATCCGTCTTATTGGACTTAGTCGCACGGGTTCGTTTAGCCTTTTGTGTGTCATCGAGGTCTGCCTTGGGTTTGAGCTCCTTCGTATATATTGCATCTTTGATTTGGGTCTGCAACGACTCCAGTTCTCTCTTTAGTCGGTCATTCTCAACTACCGCGTTGCAAAATTCCTCATGGACTTCCACACCAGTGTAGCTAAAAACTTGGGAACTGTCAAGGTTACCTGAATCCACCTGCTTCCCCTTGTGATAGGTTAGGACCTTTGCCATCAAACTGTCAATATTCTTTAAGGCCTGGGTGTGTTCCTTGTGTGAATTCACACCAGAACATCTAGCCTCTAATAGCTCCTTCAGGTCGATCAGCTCCTCTTCGAATATGTTCTTTTTCTCATATAGAGGTTGGAGGAGCTCGATCTTGAGGGTGTCCTGCAATGTCATTTGCACCTACTTCCATTTGGCTGCATCAACCTTGATTGTGCCTCCATCTGAATAGCACTGTAGGGTAGTGTCGGCACTTATTCTTGCCAACTTCTCAGCGTCAGTTGTTGTTGTAGGTCTTCTACCTTCTTCTGGTAGAAGTTTACCTTATTGTTTAGAGCAATACGCTCTGAATCAAACGAAGCAATTTGCTTCTTTGCCGCAGATAGCTCATCTTTATTCTCGTCCAATTCAGACTGTAGAGATAAAAAATAATCATTTGATTTACATAGAGTACCTCAAACTTCTTGTTACTTTGCTCCATGGTGTTGAGCTGAGCCAAGAGTTTGGTCATTTTTTTCTTCAAATCTTCATTCATCCCCTGCATTTTAGCTATCTTCAGCTCATATCCTCTCTGAATGGCATCAGTGTTTCACAGATACAAGATCATTTGCTTAACATATGGGTTCACGTCTGCCCACCAGTCAAGAGTATCTGGTTCTGACGTCTGGTCCTTCTGCTCTGCTTGATTGAATAAGTCTTCTATATCGGCAGCAGTAGTGGTGGGTGGTGGTAATTGTATCAATAGCAACATCAGCAACTTGGTGAGCGACATCCTGGACCTGCTTGATTCTGAAGCTCACAGCATCCTGGTTGTCGTCCTTCCCGTTCTCTGCATTTGCCATGGTAGTGTCAGTATCAGCATCAATAGTGACAGGCAAAGAGTCATGTGCAGCTTGACTCATCTGTGCATCGACGTCAACAACCTCAATGGTAGTAAGATCCACTTGTGGTGGAGCTGCAAGTGCGGTCTTCCTCCTTTCCAGCAGCGTCAACTCCCCTGACATGAGAATGTTGTAGTATAAGCACAGGTGGGAGACGTGGGCTGCACTGCATACTTGCCATGCTTCATTGACCTATGGAAGGCTTTGAAGGCGATGGCAGCATAGTTGATCTCCTCTCCCTTGATGGCTGAGAGCAGATATCCAATATTTGTCATTGCAATTGTTGCGTCTGCGTCCGTTGCAAATAGGACTTGGTTGCAATACTTGCAAAAGTTCCCCAATGTTGTCTCTGATCATGGAAATCTTATATCCCTTGCTTGGCATATAAAAGTTCCCATGAAACAGATTGGCTTCATCAATATCCTCCCTGGATAAAGTTGGAGGTACAGTTCCTTCAGTTGGTAAATGGAGAGCGACAGCAAAAGTCGCCTCCGAGATGTCCATCTTCACTCCTTGGACCTGTGATGAGACTACAGCATCCATGACCTCAATAAGTCCTTGAACGAACTCGTTGCTAGCTTCGATCAGGACTGAGGATGGATCAACTATCAAAATATAGCCGAGACCACATCGATCAACTAACATCTGGAATTCTTCCAAGTTTAGCTTGCTGCGTACTTTCCAATTGATGTTAGCTGGCATAACAACCGGAGTGGCAGCCATTGTACTAGATGGTAAAGACTTCAGCTTAATTAATCGTGAAATAGCAGTAAACAATTGATCGCAACTGATAATGGCATGCAATGGTAGCACACGATGAGCAAGAAAGCAAACATTAAACTTGAAAACTTGATCACGAACACTGATGAGGTAAATGAAAAATAATGAGGAACTTGGCGTAAGTAGCAAAGCGGTTAGAAAATCAACAATAAAGGTGGCACATGGTTTTCGGTGTACACTTGTCAATAGAAAAGACGTTCGCCATCATGCAATAACTAAAAGTCCGATGTATAATCAGAGAAGTAATTATAGTATGAATAGGTTGGTACTATGGAATATTCTCCTATGATACCGAATGCTCGGGATAAAAATAAATAAAAACGAATAATCGAATTTAACTTATCCGATCTATCGGTCAACATTATGGACGAACAATTGGGATGTAACACAGTTTTTGCATCATTCCTTTTCGTCACTTCCACTTCGACCATCTTAGTCGCATATTCAATTGCTACAAGAATATAACTTCTTTTGGTATAGCAAGTGACAAGCTTAATCGGTCCAACAAAGTCAAAGCCCCATTTTTCAAATGGTGCAAATGGAAGTATCGGCATAAGTGGCCAGTGTGAAAATTGTCAACATTTCCTAGCTAGTTTGAGGCCTAAATTGGCTAAAATTGTAAATAGTTTTGGTTCTGGAGTTTCGCACGTGTGAACCAGGCCACAATGTTTTTATTTACTGTATTTTTTCAGTATGATGAAGTGTCAAACTTCATACCCTTCAAAATGAGACCATTTTGATGTATTTTGGTCATATAAGCCATTTTTAGCTATTTTTCCTATATAGGGAATATCTAGGGTCAAGTACCTTCTAGAGAGAGGAGAGAGAGTCATCTTCCTCATCCATAAATAGTAGGGAAGTCGTGGAGAACAGGTTGGAGAAACCTTTTGTATGCTTCATTGAGATCAATAGATCATTGTCATTGTTTCTTCCTCCATTGAGAGCATTGTTGTGTGTATTGTCTTCAAGCTATTGTGTATGATCTTAGGTGCTTTCCAAAAGTGGTAGGCTGATGTATTATGGACTGTATAATGCTATTTTGGGCCGCACTTGATGTTTATGGAAGTTTCCATTTGTGATAAATGCTTTTTGATCAAGTTCTTTGCATTCTAGGTAGCATAGAATGTGTTGCCAATTCCTAGCTTATGTAGTTTGGAGTGCAAGCATTCAAGCCAATGATCTTGGAGTTTAGATCCACTTAGGATCTGTATTTTTCACATGGTATCAGAGCTGGTTGGCTTCTATTTATAGTACATTGAAGGAGTTGGTTTCCCAACTTGTTGACAAGGATTACAAGTTTTTACAAACGTTGCAACATCTTTGTACATCGTTGGCCACCAATACTTAGCATTTAAGATTTTCTTTACAATATTCACTACTACAAAGTGTCCACCTGCATCTTCTAAATGCATGGCTCTAATAACCTTCAGAATATCAATCAATTCAAGACATCTGCGAAGCTCTTTATTAGGTCCCTTTTTATAAAAAAACATTATTTCTTATTGTATAGGGTGCAACCTTGTGTTGGAAAACTGTCTTTTGTTCAAGATAAAAAGGAAGTGGATAATTTTGATTTTGAAGGTAATCAATTATGTCCGGATACAATGAATCTTTAGCAAATAATAACATTGTATTTTTATCAGGAAATTCATCACTTTAATTTGTCAGTAACAGATCCTATATTTAAGCGAGATAAATAGTCGTTGTTAGTGTGGTACTTCCCTTGGCGCACCTCCACTTGGTAATCAAATTCCTATAGCAAAAGCACCCATCTAGCCATTCGGCCCGAAAGATCTGGTTTATTTACCAAATGCTTAAGTGCATAATGGTCGACATGGAAAATAAAAGAATATCCCAGCAAATAATGTCGAAACTTCTTCACTGAAAAAATCATTCTAAGTCCTTCACGTTTCGTTGCCGAATAGTTTCCGAGAGGCTTAACTGATGCCCTGCATAGTAGACAGAATAGTCCCGTTTTTCATCGTTTTTCTGACTTAGGATAACACCAATTGCGAATGACGAAACATCCACATAAACAGGAAATGTCCTTACCCAATCAGGAGGTCTCAAAATTGGGACGTCCAAGAGTTTCTGCTTTAGTAACTCAAATGATTATTGGCAATCGGCAGACCATTTGTAATAAATGTCTTTCTTTAACAAATGTGTTAGCGGTGCAGCAATAGATGCATGATCTTGAATGAACCATCTATAATAACCAACATGACCCAAAAATCCTCTGAGTTCTCGCAGGTTTGTTGGCTCTTTAAATTTTTTATTATTTCCACCTTATTTTTATCGACTTCAATTCCTCTTTTCGATACTTTTTGTCTGAGTAGTATTCCTTCTAGCATACCAAAATAACACTTCTCAGGATGGAAACACAATGAAGTCTCTCTACATCTCTGAAATGTCTTCTGTAACTTTGAAAGATGAGTGGCTTTTGAGCTATAAACACAGAAGTCATCCATAAAGAACTCCATGAATACGCGTAGATATTGTTGAAAAATAACAGTCATCATTCTTTGGAATGTGGCTGGCGCATTACACAATCCAAACGGCATCTTCTGATAGGTGTAAGTACCCCAATCAGTAGGTCCTCTTCTCAGATAGATACTTGGTTGTAACCAAAAAATCCATCAAGGAACATGTATCTTTCATTTCCAGCAACTTGATCAAGAATCATATCTGTAAAAGGTAGAGGATGATGATCTTTACGAGTCGCAGCATTAAGCTTCTGATAGTCTTGGCAAACCCGGATCTTTCCGATCTTCTTTTTCGAAACAACCACTATTGGTGAAACCCATTCACTGTTGAGTACTGGGTAAATAATTCCTGACTTCATGTTCACATATTCCCACTGAATCTGTGAACACGATTCTTTTTGTTCGTATTCTCTGTTACTTCCGTTGGTTACAGTTCTTTACGGATTAATCTTCTTGTTAGAACGGTTTCCAGGCAGAAGTGTTTCTCATATTCCAACGTGTATTCCCAGCCTGTCAGTGAGGATGAAACGGTTACGTTACTCAGCTACATGCATTTACAAGCCATGCAACCAGTCCTAGCTCAGCATAGATCAACGTTCTGAATCAGAGAGCAAATCTACAATCTATCTACCAAACTATCTTAGGAAAACATGGACTAATGCAATGACAAGATTAAGCTATCAGTAAAAAACAAGAAACAAGAAAACTAGCTTCCTAACAACATTCTAGCAGCCCAAGAATCAAGAAACACCCATTTCTTGATGTTTGGAATGCCCAAGAACAATCAAGGACAGGATTGTTAGTGAATATGCAAATCGAATCCACAATCTCAGCCTCTATAGTTTACCTGCATGCTGAAACTACAAAATCAACAAACAAGAAAGTTAATCCACATCTACATTCCACAAGCAAGAAAGTAAGCAAGAGATCTAATTAATCCACAATCATAAAGGAAATCAAAACATGCTCTTAGAAATTTCACTCAAGAACATTGCCGTGAACAAGGAGCTTCACAATTGTCAAGAACCTGTGGAAGATCTTCTTTATTCACTCAAGAGGAATTGACAATACATTCAAGCCTCCCTCACAAGAGAAGGGGGCGCTTAAATAAGCAAGAAGGCTGCCCATGTGGAGCCCAAGTGGCAATTCCAATAATCTGGAAATTACAAGTGGAAAAAGCCCTTCCACTAGTGGTCACCATCAAAAGGTGGCTCACTCTAAATTATTTAAGGGGTCTACACTATTTACAATGCCTAGGAAATATTACTAGCTCCTACATGGTCGTTCCTTCTCTGTGATACACCATGTAGGCTCACATAGATAATAATTGTCATCCTAGCTAGTAATCCTCAGCTCTCATGCTCAGCTCTCAGCTTCTTCTACTCTCCTCCTTCTGAGACCTCCTCGGTCATGGTTGAGAGATACTCTATGTCTTTATCTTGGCTCGGCATCTAGAGATTCTCTGGAATCCGCTAACATTATCCACCCCTAATCTATTGCAGGACCCACTGCAACACAGGTGATGTCATTCCGCTCGGCACTTGGAAAAGCGTGGATCTTCGTTCGCTTCCGTAAAACCAGGTGCTTATTTTTTTTTTAATTTTTTAAAACATTAGTCAGAGACTAATAATGTGGTGGTGTCCAAATGGTACAGTTGTGTTGGTTTTTTGGTGTTAGAATTTTGCAATAAAGTTGGAAAGAACTGTGGAATTTGGCAAACACTGAGACCTAGTCAAATAATAAAGTTGACTTTGTCGTGAAGTTAACTTGGTTCAAGTTGGAAGTCAAAGCTCTCAGTGAGAGTTGATGGAAATCCTTGGTTGAGAAGTCATAGAAAAGTTCAATTGAGAGTTGACAGAACAGTCCGGTTGAGATTTGATAGAACAGTCCGGTTGAGATTTGATAGAACAGTCCGGTTGAGATTTGAGAGACAGCTCCGGTCGAGATTTGACAGGAGGCATCGGTCGAGATCTGAGAGAAAGCTCTAGTCGAGATCTAACAGGGTGCTTCAGTCGATATCTAAGAGACAGCTCCGGTCGATATTTGACAGGAAGCTTCGGTCGAGATCTGAGAGAAGGCTCCTATCGAGATTTGACAGGAAGCTTCGGTCGAGATCTGAGAGAAGGCTTTGGCCGAGATTTGACAGGAAGCTTCGGTTGAGAACTGAGAGAAGGATTTGGTCGAGATTTGACAGGAAGCTTCATTCGAGATCTGAGAGACAGCTCCGATCGAGATCTAACCGGATAGCCTTCGGTTGAGACTTGGACGGAAGGCTCTGGTTGAGATTTAATAGACAGCTTTTGGTTGAGATCGTTCAGTATGCCTCCGGTTGAGAATTGACAAAACGTCTCCCATCGAGAAGTAACGGAAAGGCATCCGTTGAGATGCAACAGAAGGATATTGCGAGTAGTGGTTCGGTCGAGAATGAGTGTGTAGTTTCAATATGTGAATGAAACAAAGTTTCGTCCGGTCCAGACGAGAGTCGTGGAGCTCAGCTAGGTAAGGAGCATGAAGCCTCGATTGAGAAGTGAGCTGGACATCAGTCAAGACCAAAGTAACAAGCTCAGTAATGATGTGCATGTGAGACTTCAGAGCTGATTTGGCAGCACAGATCGGAAAGGTTTGGCTTGGATAAGTGACTATGTAGCTGTGGAATGGCACCAAATGTTCACAGATTCCCGCTGAATCTGTGAACACGATTTTTTTTGTTCTTATTCTCTGTTACTTCCGTTGGTTATAGTTCTTTATAGTTTAATCTTCTTGTTAGAAATGATTTCCAGGCAGAAGTGTTTCTCAGATTACAACGTGTATTCCCAGCCTGTCAGTGGGGATGAAACGGTTACGTTACTCAGCTACATGCATTTACAAGCCATGCAACCAGTCCTAGCTCAGCATAGATCAACGTTCTGAATTAGAGAGCAAATCTACAATCTATCTGCCAAACTATCTTAGGAAAATAGGGACTAATGCAATGACAAGATTAAGCTACTCAATAAGAAACAAGAAACAAGAAAACTAGCTTCCTAACAGCATTCTAGCAGCCCAAGAATCAAGAAACACCCATTTCTTGATGCTTGGAATGCCCAAGAACAATCAAGGACATGATTGTTAGTGAATATGCAAATCAGATCCACAATCTCAGCCTCTATAGTTTACCTGCATCCTGAAACTACAAAATCAACAAACAAGAAAGTTAATCCACATCTACATTCCACAAGCAAGAAAGTAAGCAAGAGATCTAATTAATCTACAATCATAAAGGAAATCAAAACATGCTCATAGGAATTTCACTCAAGAACATTGCCATGAACAAGGAGCTTCACAATTGTCAAGAACTCGTGGAAGATCTTCTTTATTCACTAAAGAGGAATTGACAATACGCTCCCTCACAAGAGAGAAAGGCCCTTAAATAAGCAAGAAGGCTGCCCATGTGGAGCCCAAGTAGCAATTCCACTAATTTGAAAATTACAAGTGGAAAAAGCCCTTCCACTATTGGTCACCATCAAAAGGTGGCTCACTCTAAATTATTTAAGGGGTCTACACTATTTACAATGCCTAGAAAATATTACTATCTCCTACATGGTCGTTCCTTCTCTGGGATACACCATGTAGGCTCACATAGATAATAACTGTCATTTTAGTTAGTAATCCTCAGCTCTCATGCTCGGCTCTCAGCTTCTTCTGCTCTCCTCCTTCTGAGACCTCCTCGGTCATGGGCCTTGGCTCAACATCTGGGGATTCTATGGAATCTGCTAGCATTATCCACCCCTAATCTGTTGCAGGACCCACTTCAACACAATTGATGTCGTTCCGCTCGGCACTTGGAAAAGCGTGGATCTTCGTTTGCTTCCATAAAACTAGGTGCTTATTATCCATAAAATTGTTTCTCAAAAATGAAGATCTCTCAATGACTACTACATTTCAGCCCTCCTGAGAACCTCTTGTGAGTCTTGCTCGCCTCGTCGTCTTGCCGTTTGTTTTCGCTCTCTCATTTTTTGCCCTAGGGCTTCAAACACTTGGAAGCGGAGCTTGCTTCCGTAGTTTAGTGGCCCCAGGTACTCTCGTATCTTTTCAATGAAGCCCATCTCCTGCCATTCTTCGATCATGGTGACGTAACGTGATGACATGAAAGCCGCTCTATAGTATAGCCGGGCCATCATCTCATGATCTTCCTCTGGTTTGAGGGCTACATTGGGATTGATCATGATCGGATCCAAACCACAATCCTAGAAACATTCTTGCTGCATTAGAAAGGCCATGGATCTGAAATATTCGGCACTTTCTTGCATGCATAGATCGGCACTGGTCTTGTATTTGTGCCTGAAGTCTAGCAACTATAGCCTCAGGTCATCCAGGGAGATTTTGTTTGAAATTCCTGGAATCACTAGCCAGTTCACCAATTTTACTTGTGGCTTTTCTGCCGGCCATGGATTTCTGCGTTTGAGCAACATGTAGAATGCATCTATTCGCTTCCACGCCGGCAAATGTATTGTATTTGTCAAGTTCATCTTTCACCAGCAATAAATACTTAGGATTGAGCCTATATTGGCGTTGGCATATTGGTACCGCTCCTCAGCTCGATGTTGACAAAATTTCTTGTTAATGCCTTTTAAATCTTCCATAGTCTAGGCAAAAACATCATGATATTCGGTGAGTAGGTCCATGTATTGTTGTTTGTCTTTGTCGGACAAGAGTTTGGAAATTAACAAGGATTTGTCATGTATGACCTTAATAGAGAGAGTATCATTTGGATTAATCATACCCATAGTCATATTGGTTGAAGAATATCCTTGTATTTCTCATTGTGAAGGCTATGCTTTGTCTGCACTGTTGGATACTTCAGTCTCTTCAATCTCGTAACAATCTAGATAATTTATTTCAATGTTTTCTTCTTCTAAAAAGATATGAAGTGCATAAGATGATTGCTCGGATGTAAAGCTTATATCTGATTGAGCGGTTTCTCCTTCATATAGCTCACGTTGCCATGTACTAACATGCTTGTGCAAATTTCCTTGTTCATCATGTTCTCAAGTTCAAAACTGCAACTCCTTTTTTTTCCAATGGACACTCTTTGCTTGCCCCTTCTTGAATGTGGCTCCCTTGCTGGGCCGGGTTTTTCCCTTGCCTTTGGTGAAGAGTGCTTGATCATCTCCATCATGGATAGAGAGCCTATCCATCCTTGCATTGAAGTAATGTCTCCTCCTTGGAAGGAGGCTTCCCCTTTCCTTTTGACTTGCTTTGCCCTTGCCTCCTTTCGTGAAGAAAGCTTGATCGGACACCTTGGAGGTCATCAAGTGAGGGAAATTTGCCCATTATGGCATATCCTTGCACCAAATTAGAAATAATCTACACAAAAGCCATTCAAGATTAGTTGTACAAGCTCATCTTCCTTTATAGGCTCTCCTATAAAGGCAAGTTCTCTGTTCTCAACTCCTTTACCCTCAAAACATATGAATGAGCACCTTCTCCCTTCTTTTGTTAGCATTAAAAGATTTGATGCTTTAAGGCAAGCAATCTTGTAGTGTTCTTTGATTCATAGACCTTTTGAAGGGACTCCCAAGAATCTTGGGTTGAGGTACATTCTCCTACTTCCTTTAGGAGTTCATTGGCTACATTCATTTTAATACAATGAAGGGCTAGTTTGCACCTCTTCTTGTATTTAGGGGATTCTTGAGGGGTGGATAGGTTCATCGTCATCCCCACTCACTATATCCATAAGGTCTTGCTAATGAAATCTGATGTTGGGAAGAAAAAGGGTGCTGGTATCGGACTGTCTGAATCCACTATTGGAGTGTCAGACAATGCGCTCTCCCCTGATTCGTATTCTACCTAGATAGAGTCGAACTCTTAACTACAGCTACTACTGCTAATTAAGATCTCCTCTTCCAAGGTGTAGACAGACACTACTGATCTACTACTGATTTATAAAACATTCAGATAAGTGAGCCTTAATGCGGAATGTAGAATGAAAGCTGAATGAACATGAACAATGAACTAGCATTAACCATTCAAGATTATGCACAACACAAAAAATGTGCAAAATAACATATGTATTTTCATATGAGTTTTTGAGCGCCGCTTGGCATACCGCACAGCGCGTTGATGCAAGAGAGTCTCTTTCTCTTACAAATTAACTGGTCTTGCTTACTACTCATCAATTGCTCAAGCACGTGCAACACTACACGTTTGATGCAACCAACCATCTCCTTCTCGTTCATCCTTTTTAAATAGGAACAGAGAAAAGAGCTTTCATCAGATTACAAGAACTGGTTTAAGCACGTTTCTAACGGCTTCCAGTTTGTTGTCTCCTTCATCTATGGAGTTTGTTTTGCATGCTGGTACTTTGTTGATCCTCCCAATACTTGGATCGTGAGGATCTACCATTTTCGCAGGCGTGTGTGACCATAATTGTCTCTTTGTGGTTCTTTGTGGTTGTGAGCCTTTGCTTCATTGTGAACCACATGAAGCCCTTTGCGGTTCTTGTCTTCATTGCAAACTGCAATTGTTGACATTGAGGTTTTGCAGATTGCGGTATTTCTACAGGTTTGTAATCACAAGCTAAAAGCACTTTGTGGTTAGAAACTTGATGTTTCTTTAGCTCCCTCTCAAAGCGGGGTAGTCTTGTGATTCCCAGATTAGCACTCTGCTTCTCAAAAATTGCCTTATCTAAAGGCTTAGTGAAGATTCAGCCACCATATGCTTGGTTGGAATGAAAACAGTTCTCAACTAGTCCTTCTCAACCACGTCTCTGATCAAGTGATACTCGACCGCAATGTGCTTCGTTCTTGAATGAAACATGGGATCCTTTGTCAGGTGTATGGCAGAGGTGTTGTCCATGTAGAGGACCAACGGCTCATTGGTGCTCTCTCCCAATCCGTCTAGGAACTGTTTGAGCCATGTCAGTTCGTCGGCCATTTTTGCAGCCGTGACATACTCAGCTTCACAGGATGATTGTCTGGTGATCATTTGCTTCTTGCTTACCCATAGAACAGCGGCATTTGCGGCTATGGTGCAGCCTCCTGATACACTCTTACAATCGTTCTTCAATGATGTCCAGCTAGCATCACTATAGGACTGGACTTGAAGTCCCGATTCACGTGAATAGCAGAGTCCATAATCCTTCATTTGTTGCAGGTATTTCAAGACTCTTTTGGCAATCTTCCAATGTGTTGGTCCTGGATCGATGTTGAATTGACTCAATCTGAATACTGCATATGCAATATTCAGTCTGGTGTTGTCTGTCTAATATATTAAAGAACCTATCAACCTTCTATAGGGCTTGTTGATCATTGCTTCGCTCTCTTCGCCGTTCTTTGGACAATCTACATTGGTCAGTACTGTGTCTGCGACCATCAGAGTGTTGAATCCTTTACATTCAGTCATCTGAAAGTCATCAATGATCCTTTGAGTATACCTCAACTGGTGCAAATACAATTTGTCGTTCTCAAAGTCTCGATTGATTTCCAATCCTAGGTAGCATCGTGCTTCACCGAAGTCTAATATCTCAAAATGTTTGGAGATATCCTATTTCACTTGTGCAATTAGGTCATCTCTCCTTGATAGGATGAAAGTGTCATCAACGTAGACACCAATTATTTATGATCTCTCCATGCACAACATTTACATAGACATTATAGTCTGCTATTAAGGGTTGGAAGCCTAAGGATCTTAAAGCATGTCCTTCTTCTTACACCATTGTCTGGCGGACTGTTTCAATTCATAGATGTTCTTTTGCATCCTACAAGCGTAATCAGAGAATGGTTCACATGTACAGCTTGGTGGCTGATCCATATAAACTTCCTCTTTGATTTCTCCATGTAGGAAAATCCATTTGTCCTTCTCTGGACTATCGATAGCTTCTTCATAAGTTTGTGGTTCACCACCGAATCCACAAAATACTTCTATCGTAGAAGCTGAGCTGTTAGGCACAAATCTGACTGGTGCTCTTCTTTCTCTTGTGGATCTCCTTGGAGATTGTGCATGTACTTCGATGGCTTTGCCTTTGTCGAGTGCACAATTGTTGTGTGTAGCAGGTGTCCTGGTGGGTACAGCCTGCATGTCGGGTTGCTCATTGTTTGAACTATCGTTTAGCTCATCTAGAATTTGAACATCTTCATATGGATGCTTAGGGTCCACTCCCTCTATCGATATCAACAGGTTATAGTACTGCTTGCCAAGAATTTCATAGCCAACTGGATCTTCATTTGCCATTGTTCTTGCTTCATCAAATCTGACATCTCTAACAGTCTTTACTTGATTAGTCTCTGGCAGATAGATTCTATAGTATGATGAATGTGTGTCATATCCTACAAGGTATCCTTGTTCGACTTTTTCATCCAGCTTCTTTTGAAGCTTGTCAGGAATGTGTGCATATGCTATACATCCGAAGATTCAAATATGAGCTAGATTAGGCTTGTTACTCCACCACACTTCATGTGGAGTAGTGTGAGAAATGTCTGTCATGTTCCGCAAATAGGCAGATGTAGCCACTACTTCAGCCCATAGTATTCTTGATGCCTTAGAATAGGCCATCATGCACCTTGCAGCTTCCATGAGAGTCCTATTTTTCCTCTCAGCAACACCATTGTTTTGTGGTGTGTAGGCTGCGATCTTCTTGTGAAGGACTCCTCGCCTAATGCAAAAATCAGCAAACCGGTTGGAGATGTATTCTCTGCCTCTATTGGTTCTGATATGCTTGACTTTCTTCTCTGTCCACTTCTCAAGCCAATTTACATATTCTGTAAATTTATTTTTGATTTAGATTTGTTGTGGATGAAGTAGACAACAACAAACTTACTGAAATCATCGATGAAGGTCATGTAGTATCTTGATCCTCCCACAGAGACCACATCAAAGGGTCCACAGATGTCGGAGTGTACCGACTCCAAGAGCTCTGTTGCTCTAAAGGAATCCCTGGTGAAGGGTGTACGAGACATCTTGTCTTTGTGCACGCATCACAGGATGTCGAATTGGTTTCATCTTTGATGCTAACTCCTGTGAATGCTCCATGCTAGCTTGCTTTTTACAATGCCATCAGGTTCATATGACACAGTCTCCTATACCATAGAACGTCTATTGACTCATGGACTTGATGAGCCTACTCTGTCGGTAGGCGTACCCTCAGATGATACAAGTTGCCTCTGCGTCTGCCCTGAGTGTTTCTTATCCAACTTGGCCAACTAGTCCTTATTCGACCTTTCTATTCTCATGGTAAGTTAGAGTTGATTCCCATTGCCCGTTGAATTGGATGGGAAGCGTGGCTCGTTCTCCGCTCTTGCTTAGGAAGCCAAAGGTATATTCCTACATGCCTCATGTTATTTTGTGCCACATGGAAAACAACTTGTATTTGAATGAGATGTACAATCTACGACCTCCAAAGGGGTGGACTTTCAACAAGGATTCCACTTTTTTTTGTTAAAATATTGATCTCACTTGTTGGGTTGGATACAATTCATGAGAAACCAAGTTGTTGCACTACAATCTTTGGCCCATGAGGACTCACTTTAAGTTAAGTTCCTATGCAACTTTGACAACTACAAAGGTCAAGACAGGTTTTTTTCACTTTCAAACTTATTTCATTGACCATTGAACATGGTTAAAGAAAAAAAAAATCTCTTTGCTCTCTCTGAATTGTCAATATTGCATGTGCTTTGATTTTAGAAAATTGAATGTCATTTTTTTCTATTTTTTGACAAGCATGAAAAAGCGAAGAATCTATAGAAACAAAAACAAAAAAAAATCCACTGAATAGAATTTTAGTGCGCTAGTCCCTAGCTTCTTGAGCGAGATCCAATTGCATAGGCATGTTGTCAAATTATTTGGCTTTTCAACCTTCAACTTGCCTCAATATTTTACTACGATTTACAAAAGGAATGATTTATGATACTATTTTTTAGGATTGACGTTACCATTCTTTTGCAATGTCTCAAAGGTGTGACTCTCTCAAATATTTGGTTAGATAAGAAATGCTATAAAAATTGTTTTGGATCGTGGTTTATCATTTGTTTCCTTTTTAAATTTCTTGAACAATTAACTTTGGATCGGTGCTTGGAAAATCTCTTTTGAGTTATACTTAAAAAACTTGCATTTTATGGAACTTCTTAGTTTTTTGAAGACTTTTTACTTATAAAAAGGTATATATTCTTGTATAAAAAACTGAGATACATTTTATGATACTGGTTTTTAAGAAAACTTGGCTCCATTCATTGCCTTTTTTCCAAAGCACAGCTTTGGATCAATTTTTTTTACACAAGTACACAAAGAGCTTAAAGCCAGCAAAACTTGGCAAATTCTTTTGAATAACATGGGGGGGGGGGGGGGGGGGGTGTCCTCAAATCTGTTTATTCAAATTCGAAGTAATTTAATTTTTCTTTCTTTGTATGATATCAATGACTTTGTCCCCTGGGCAGCGTGAGTAGTCCGGGAGACTGGACTCTGGAGTCTGTCTGCTCCCCGACTGGCTGCTGCTGTTTACAACGTAGAAAGGAGTCATGACACCCAAAAAACACCTGGGACGCGGGCATGTCGCGTAGGTCTCGAGAGGCTTCATTTTAGGGTAGCCGCGGGCACGTGACTCGGGCTTGATGTGCTCACGTGGCAGAACCGGATTTGTAAGAAGAGCCTGTGGCTACGCCACCGTTGGATAACACTGAATAATGCTACAAGCATTCAATCTGCCATTTCACACGTGGCGAAAATCGATTGGAAACAAAAGGCTTTAGCGTCTGGGTCATCTCTTTGACTCACTGGATCCTTCAGCGTCACTTAATAAGTTGCTGCCACCTGCCACGACATGACTACCTATTCTGTTTATTGATCTATTTTTCGTTGGGATTTACTTTGACTCTGGGTACATCCCACGGAAAATATAAATATTGGAATTTGAAGGAAGGTTGGCCTTTGATTAAAAGAATGTATGGCAAACTCGATCATCATCCAAGCAAATCCCAAAGTGGAATTTGACATGCATACCCTTTTAGGCATGCATGTCAAATTGCATGCAATCTATATAAGGTGCCTATGCATGTCAAATTCCATGCTTGGCTAGCATAAAATCTCTCATATTTAGCCTAAAATTCGGTGGCCCCACCATGACTTCACATCACTAGGACGTTATGATAAGTTAGTAGTGGCAACGATAAGGCGAGAGAGAGAGAGAGAGAGAGAGAGAGAGAGAGAGAGAGAGAGAGAGATTGATTTTATAGTCGTGGCAGAGAATGAATTTAGTTGACTCCATGTATTCAAAATTTGCTACAAGATTACATTCATTAGAATATAACATGCTCCACATGGAAGTATCGGATAGCCTTAGAGGCGTAATACGGAGGGGAGACTACAACAACGGGAGCTTAAGCACATAAACTTGATTGTGCTTTATTTTTCAATGAAATTAAATATTTTAGGGAAAAACAATCAATGTAATGATTGATAATGGCTCATTAATTAAGCTTTGAAGCCAAACTACCTTGGTAACCAAGGCTTTGTTTACATGCGTAAATACCTGCAATTTTTTTTGTAGTGTATTTAAAAGTTGCCATCACTTGGAGTGTTATCAAAGTCCATGCTAAAAATAGTTGAAGAGGGAGTGTGAAAGATTCAACTAGTTTGATCATATTACACATAATTTGTAAGGTACTTTTGCTATTTTTAGAAATTTTGAAAAGCACGTTACAATTTTATAAGGTTTAGTTACTATTTTTAGTAAGTCACACAAATCCAAACTTACTATTTTTGGAAAGTCAGATTCTAAAAATAGAACTAACTTATTGTTTTTAGAAACTCGCATTTCTAAAATTAAAATTACAAATAAAAAAGTGCCAAGCTGCCACGTGACAGCGTCAGAGTGTTTAAAAAACGTCAAATTGCTCATTATCCTTCATAATGAGCATGTAGAAAATTTCAAAGTATCCATTACGCAATGGAAAGCGGCGGGGGGCACAGGCCATTATGCCCGGTTCGGCTTTCCAAAAAGATTTAGGCTCAGCCCCTCTGGGCCTCTCGCCTAAAAAAATTTGGAAATCCTTATAGGGCAGAATGGCCTTTGCCCGGCCCATTCCATAGTACTTTAAAGAGAGTTGTCCCATTCTTACCGGCCATTCCCTTGGTGTTTCCTGCCCCTATTCACCACTGAACTCATCTTGATCAAATTGCTAATTTGCCATGAGCTTAACATCAATATTTGAAAATCACACGTAAGCATTTCCAATTGCTAATTTATCATAAACTCAATATAAATATTTGAAGAATATACATGAGCATTTCTAAATAAGAATGTTTAATCAAATATCATACATAAACAATTCGAATGAGAATGTGCAATTGAAATTTTAGATTTAACTAAGAATTAATCTTCTAACATCATATGAGACAATTTCTTTCAAAATTTTTGAAACAAATAGAAATCCATTAAAAGAGAGTCAAAATCTTTTGTGCCATATTAGCCTATACAGAAAATCAATATAAAAAAATGCATATTAACAAAATTATATGCCCATAAAGACTTTTGAGTATCATGATAAAATTTGACAAATTCATTGATGATTAATTGAATAGGATAATGCTCTAAATATTTTCCCATAACACGTTGCCAATTTGGGTTGGAACACCTTATAGAGTTGGAATGCGACACATCTCATGATATAAAACCTTTCAAAATAAATAAGAACTGATAACTTTAATAATATATTTCATTGGATAGGATATTGCCCTAGATATTTTACCATAATGCCTTGCCAGGGTGTGGTAGGAACACCATATGGAGTGGGAACACTACACATGTCATGGTGGAAAACCTTTCAAAATCAAAGCTTGATATTTGTGCTAAAAGGGTTGTCTATCCAAGTTAAATGATTTATCAGTCTGCTTGAAGGTTTGTGTGTTTGTTTATTCTAGGGGCAAAGTTGAATACTCGAGAAGCATAGAATATTGACAAAGTGATGTGCTACCGAAGTACAAAGGAAAAGATTAGTTGGCAATACATATAAAATGTAAACCTACTACATAACAAAAGAGCCATCAAACATGCCCTTCTACTTCAAGAGTCAATAGGGTGGCAAGACCACAACGTGGACCCTTCAAAATCAGCTCCACAATATTGATAACTAGAGGGCACATGGACCACAATATGAGCCCTTCAAAATCAACTCTTTGGTATTGGTAAATGTATATTTTAGTGGTAATCGTATGTTTTAGGTACAACGCACCCAAGCACAAAATAGGGAAGTTGTTTTGATGTAGGTTCATCAAACTCATTGGACCTTTTGTACAAGATAAAGTCATGAGCTGAGGACTTTAGAGGGCCTTGCCCCTAGGACAAGGCTCAAAGGGGCAATTCTCATGCTTGGACTTTATTCGACTTAAATGCCATATTGGGTTGCCCAAGGGGGTAATGGTGTGTCTTTGAAGGATCAAGTTTTAAGTTGGGGGCCCTTTACATCTGTGAGACCTTTGGTTAAGGTCAAGGCCCAAAGAGGTAGGCAACACCCTAGAGCTTTCGCCTATGTAAATTTTGTAAATGCCTCTCAAGACATAATGCCTTGCCCAAGCACATTTTATTATAAGTGTATTGCCTCAACCTTGGGTTCTCCAATGTGTATAGCAATTTGAATTGTGGAAGTAGATTTGATGCATGGGAAGGAAGGGGCCTTTGTCTATGGACCTTCCGTAGCAGTCATGAGGAGTGATGTTGGACACATGGCATCACCCAGTTGGCTAAGAACAACCAAATTTTGAGCCATAGCAAGGGTTGCTAAAACGTTTTTAATCTTCACCATAGATCTGCAACTGCTACATATGGTATTCGCCATTTAGCGGTGAGTTACTTGTTGTAGCCTCCCTCTTCGCTCCAACGACTCGGGGTGCTACAAGCAAATAGCCCTAGCCTGCCTATGATACATAGTACATTTTTTTGTTTAAGAGGAACTTGGAAATCCTTCCTTTTACACGTGGGCACGGCTGGTGTGGCATGGAAGCCTGCCTTCCGTTCTTCCGAGTGGTGTCCTGGAGAGAGGCTGGCCTTTCTGCTTCCCGACGCCAGCACCGACCCTATTCCAAAACAGGCCTTAACCCCAGAAGTTACCCTAGACACGCGCTTTCAGAAGCATTCAGATCTTGCCACTTGTCACTCCATGACGCGTGGCTAGCATCCAAGTGTGGTGGTGTCAAATATAGCGTGCGCTTTAGGGCCTCCCCAGTCCTTCCTTCCTGTTGCTCTCTCTGCTTTTCGCTCTGTCAATGGCAATGGCGATGGCGATGAACAGGAGGATCACATTTGACGCGCTCCTCGTATATTCTTCCTACGATCCTGTTGCCGCTGCTGCTGCGGCTGCTGCTGTTTCCTGTTTGTCAGCCTGCCACCTGTTTCCTTTGCTTGTTGGATCAGTTTTTCTTCTTCTGCTGCTGCTGCTGATGTTGCTTTTTCTTTGAGCGACGTGTTTCACATATCTAGGAAGTTGACGTCGCCTGCTGGTGTATTGCTCGAGATTTAGTCCTCCTTTCATCGCTCCCAGAAGACTCGAGATGGAATGGAATTTTCGTAGAAGAAGAGCGGAGCTTCCTTGTTTTTGGATCTAGTTTTCAATATTACGCGAACACGATTGAGCGACGGTGGTGTGGATTTGGTGGCTTGTTCGCGACTTGCTTCAGTCCTGTTTGATGATACGCAGAGGATGTGATTTAGAATCTGCGTTGAAGAGCGGTGGCGCTTTTTTGTGGTGGATCTGTCTTCCACGTTCACGAGGAAAGAAAATTGAATCATAGAAAAACGGTGGAGCTTCTTTGTCTTGGATCTGTTTTCCATTTTTATGCAAAAAGAAATTGGAGTCACGCTGCCTGTTAGTAATCACATACGAATTGACTAACGCAACTCGGTTTGTGCCGCTTGATTGCCAATCCCTTGTAGCCATTGATACATGCAATGATTGAGCATGCGAAGTGCATCTAATTTCATCATAATAATTTGATTCCCAAAACTTTTTCGATTTGGTTTTGAAGGGTGATCTAGAAACATCTCTTATCTGACGATTTCATTTTCTGGACGGCTCCATTGAGCATTATTTGGAAACCAGTGCCGCCAAGTGGATTCCAACTCCAGAGCCAAGGACAGGAAGGAAGCTCTTGACCAGCAGGCACGGAAATTGCAGCATGTTCCGCAGTGCAACTTTGAGCATTGAACTAGTTGATTCAACGATACAATAATAGCCTTGTTGCAAGCTTACACTGCTAAGGCATTATCAGATGAAATAATATATCATAGATTTGCCTGATCGATGCTTCATATTACTGTTTGTGCCGCTGATTGAACTCGAACTCCTGACCTTAAGTGAAAGGAACTCAAAAAACAGCAAATAGAGTTACTCGTCTTTCTGCGGGTGGACGTACCGTACAATTTATTCTTCCTTGAGCAGGTTCGAAAGGCCATCAAATAGCATTCACAATCTGGTGTTTCTGGTGGACGTACTGTACAACCTGAGTAGGTTGCAAAGGCTAGTATATTCACAAAATCATTGAAAGCGACGCTTATAGAACTTTTAAATATCGGAAGTGCCTCTTGGTACAGATATTTTGACTGATTCTCTTTGAGAAAGGCGAGTGCTTGAAATGGGAGGGTGCTGCTCGGTTCCAGAAGAGGCTGAGAGGGAAAACGAAGAGGAAAAGCAGCCTAAGGAGAAAGAGAAGCGCAGATCAGTTGTACCTCATTCGTTGGATGATAGCCAAATCCCTCTGGGGAAACGGACAAATTTCGGATACAGCAAAACCTTCAAGGGTAAATATAAACTTGGAAAGCTGCTCGGTCATGGGCAATTCGGCTACACTTACGCCGCCACCGATGTTTCATCGGGGGAGAAAGTTGCGGTCAAGAAGATCGAAAAGAAAAAGGTGTGAGCCCAGTCTTGTTGAATGTCTGTAATATGAATGAATCTTTAAGAATTTGAATAGCTACAATGAGCTTTTAGGTTTGCAATGAGCCATATTTTTCACTCCAATGAGGTTGAATCAGATATAATCTTTCTCTGGGATTTGGCTCAATGACTAGAAGCTTAAATTATGAAGTGAAATCTATTAATTGGTTTATGAATGTTTCTTTACTTGAAGACAGTTAAGACTCTCTCTGTCCTTAGACTCCGTGAACCAAAGTCATATCTGATGCAACTCATTCTGTCCCCAAGCTTACTTTTCCAACTTTTTATTATTCTTCCTCCCATAGGTGGTGAGTTAATTAGGACTTTCTTTCCTCTTCTTGAGGTCAGGAGTTCAACTAGAATTTGCTTGTAAAATGAGGACATACAAGAGAGAAAAGAACTTTTTGCTAATACTCATGAGGATTTTTCAGATGGTCTTACCAATCTCAATAGAGGATGTAAAGCGGGAAGTTAAAATCATGCGAGCACTCTCGGGGCATGAGAACGTGGTGCAGTTCCATGCAGTGTTTGAGGATGACGATTATGTGTATATTGTGATGGAGTAAGTATCACTTTCTGTTTCCTAAATAATTTTCAAAGTTTTAACTTGTCAAGCCAGCTGGTGTGAGCATCATTTGATTCTGTGATTCCATACTTGTGATGGCTCTCTGTTTTGTGTCTGCTATTTGATTGTCCTTTTTTGCACTTCTTTTCAGAATGTGTAGCCTTTGAAAATATAATCATCTTCTCCAAGCATGTTGATCATAAGCTGCCTGAGAGACTTTTGTATCTCCATTCTCCTGTTTTAGCTTTGCTGCAATAGTGGTAAGCTATTGTGACAATTTGCTAAAAGCTGAGGTGTCACTCTTAGATGAGTTTGAGCATTAAAATGAGTTTTCTTTTTCTTTTTCTTCTGAAATGCAATCTTTGTTTTTTTATTGCCTAACGATTTGAATGCCCTGCCTGTGTAAGGCAAAAAATTTAGTAATATATAAATCACCTTGTTTGTCTTGTAGTATGTAAGTACTGTTTTTTGTCTAGTTTGCAAGCTGGCAAAAGTGTGAGTTAATAAAAGCTTTCGGGTTTTGCTGATATTCATTTCTGGAAGGAGGAAGTGTCACTGAAGTGAGTCTGAGTACAATTAGAGAACTATTGTCATCCCAAGAGATTTGATTTCCTACAAAACCCTTCTGGATTAAAATTCAGTGTTCTTTTTCCCTTGGCTGTACTGAGTGAATGCCAATTTTTTTTTAAAGAGTCGTTAACTTCTATTCCAGTCAATGGTTCTGTTGGTTCACTACTGTCAAGTAGGCTTAAGTTGACATATTTGTTATGCTTTAGCCATGGAGAAAAGGTGGCAATTATTTTAGCACTATATTGTTGAAAACAAATTGATTTTTAGCAAATTGGATTGTTATATATTATGCTTACATTTGCAATCTCTTCATTTCAGACTTTGCGAAGGTGGAGAGCTGCTTGACAGAATTCTTTCAAAGTGAGTCTCTTATGTTCAGAGCTCCTACTATTATCTTAGTTTGCCTTGGCCTCTGCTTTGCTGAAGTTTCTCCTCTTTGAGCAAGGTTCATATACCAGTGCAGAAATGATTCTGATCTTGGATCAAAGCCATAAGTTTCCAAATCAGTTTTATCCATGTGATTGCAAAGTTTCACTCTTGTCTCTGAAATTGGGTTGTCTTCTCTTCAGGAAAGATAGTCGATATAGTGAGAAAGATGCAGCCAAGATTGTGAGACAGATGTTGAATGTTGTTGCTCGTTGTCATCTTAATGGTGTAGTTCATCGTGATCTAAAGCCAGAGGTAAGATATGGCCAGTATTTGTAATTTTGATTGTGAATTTTTGTATAATGCACAGGAAGTAGAAATCATGCAGCAAAATTTATCCATGAATTGCAGTTTCTTTTAGGTCTCACTGTCTCATAATATGTGGCATAATAAATGTGAAGGCAAATTTCCGAAACTTGTGAACTTCATTTTTTGGAATCTGGTTTGCAGAATTTCTTGTTCAAGTCCCAGGATGAAGAGTCTGTCCTCAAGGCAACTGATTTTGGACTTTCAGACTTCATAAAACCAGGTGATAACTTATTCAGACACATGGATGTTATATGTGTATGCCGTCAGGTTTAGTTCCATATTCCTGCTATCATATATGTATTTATTTATTTATTTTATTTTCCTGTTAAAGTTTATGCTTTATTGTATCTGCTTTTTTGTAGTTATAGTCACCTCCCAACAGACCCTAGTCATCTAGTAGTCGGGAAAGGCTTTAGCAAGAGTGATACATTGCAAGTAATATCAACTCTATCAAATTAAACTTCTATCGACATGCTGTTACCAGGAAAAAGGTTTCATGATGTAGTAGGAAGTGCTTACTATCTTGCTCCTGAGGTCTTGAAGCGGAAATCTGGGCCTGAGTCAGATGTTTGGAGTATCGGTGTTATAACCTACATTGCGTTGTGTGGAAGACGTCCATTTTGGGACAAAACAGAAGCAGGCATCTTTAATGAGGTTGGTTTTCTTATACCTGTGACCTACATATAAACATATATAGTTCTCGTCGTCATCAAGGGCAGAGCTTGATAAGCTTTACAAGCACAATGTGTATTCAATAGAGTAAGCTAGATATCCAAGTCTCTGTGCTGACACAGTACGCCTCTTCTACTCTATTTGGTAAACTTTCAGGTTTTGAAAAAAAAGCCTGATTTTCATGAAAAACCATGGCCATCAATTAGCAGCAGTGCTAAGGACTTTGTTATGAAACTACTTGTGAAGGATCCTCATGCTAGGCTCACTGCTGCTCAGGCATTGTGTAAGCATTTTACCCTCTTATCATTAATCTTTTAATTTTCAGGGATGTTTCTCTGACTCATGGTGAGTTCAAGTTTGTTTTAGCTTCATGTTGTGACTTATGTGATGCATAGCATGCATATAGTATTGCTATTAGGGAAGTTCCCGAATTGTATCATATACATTGCCGCTAATTTTGTTATCGTGAAAGTATTTGAACAGGAAGGACTAGCTGCCTAATGCAGGTCACATAATCCTTGCTTGTTCTATGTGTGTAGCTCATCCTTGGGTAAGAGAAGGTGGCGTTGCATCAGAAATCCCTTTGGACATCTCAGTGCTCTCCAACATGCGCGAGTTTGTGAAATATAGCCGTCTCAAACAACTTGCTTTTCGGGTATTCTATAGCTTTTCACAAACCCTGTATTCTATGAATCGATGTACTTTTCATAGAAGGCTGCAACCAGTTTTGCTTCCTTTTTCCAACAAGGAAATGATTTATGAATCTGGAGGAGGAAAGCTTTTTTATTGCAAGGTTTTCTCTCGAGATAAAGTCTAGCTTTTATTGAACCTTATATCACTCATTCTGCTGCCTTATTTTCTAGAAAGACTATTTTTCAGTTCAAAGGTGTTCCTCGCAGTATCTGCTGGAATTTGCCAAACCTGCAAAATTATTGATATTGCTAGCATGATTTGTTTCACAGGCTTTGGCTAGCACACTTGATCCAGAGGAGATAGCAGATTTGCGTGATCAATTCAATGCAATTGATATGGACAAAAGTGGTACCATCACCTTAGAAGAGATTAAAGAGGTTAATTTTTACTTAGTTGGCTTTCGCTGATCTCCAGTTTAATCTGTCAGTTTTGAAAGATTCAGTCCAGAAAGTGGTGCCAGCTTCTGCAATTTCTTATCCCTACTTTGTCAAACAAATATGCATGGACTTTGGTGGATTTGGGTGCAGTTTCTTGAGAGTATCTCATCGTGCATTTCTAGGTTTTGTTTTGAAATTTTTAGTTTTTTTTTTTAAATTTGTGTGCTATGGTTATTGTGCTTGGAGCAGATTTATTTGGGCACATTCATTCCCTTTAAGTTCTTATACCATATCCAGTAGTCTTTGCTGAAGTGCATAATGAACTGTCATATAGTTGCTGTGAGAATGCTGGTTTGACACGATCTGCGGCTCACACTCTGCATCATTTATCCTTTTTTTGTTGCTGTTATACCTTCAACCCTCTTCAGGACTAGTTACCTTTGTTATTCTTTTATGCAGGCATTAGCTAAGGATCGCCCATGGGCTGTGAAGGAGTCTCGTGTTACAGATATTCTTCAAGCGGTATTTTCTCTATCTAGTAATGTAACATCTCTAGTGTTTGTCCTAGTCAATCAATTGCAACAAAATTGGCGTGATGTAGTGTTTTGTTGTCTTTGCCATTTGTGTATTTGAAATATCTGCTTTAAGGTGGCCATTGTCGTGCAACAACTTAAGAAGAAGAGATGTGTTTCTATCATTTCTTTGGCTAGGAATCATGTTACAAGTTCTTTTGAACATTGTCACGGCTTAGGATTTTGGAATTTTTGGATGAACATGTCTGGCAATAAGTTTCAATGGCTATTATCCAGATTTTGCAGGTGCATTTGTGATAACGAAGATAGGTCCTGATTGTTGAACAATTATCAATCCGCCTACCTTAGTTTCTTGATGCCTGGCTTTCCAAATGTCTGCTAATCTCCTCTTGAGTTTTGAGCTGTGATAATAATTAGTATGTTAATGGACAGGCAAACAGTATCCTAAGCCCTAAATCATTCACCTAAAAAACTCATCTGTCTGCAATGATCGCCTAACATTGGCATGAAATTTAGTAGTTAACAGTCCCTAAAGAGCGTGTCTGCGAAAAGGGTCTAGACACAAAAAGAGGAAAAGCTAAGCCATAACTTCTGTACAGAAGTGAGTGGCCTATGTGGCCAATGCACATCCCACATAGAACTCTAGTGTGGGACAATGGAGTTCACAATCAAATAGAAAGTTCTCTTATTAGCAAAAGGAACAATAAAGTAAGGCATAAAGTAAAATGGATACGCTAAGTTTCTAATATGTGGAACTTAATTTGTTGTTGCAATTGGATGTAAAGCAAAAATGGACATATTTTTATGCATGTGATATGCACTCTGTCTTGCAGCATTGATAATTTGGGTGGGATTTTAATTGCATATAGTCGTTATGCTATGCATGCTGGAATTGATAGTCTCTTGGGTTTTGATGATTTGTTTATGTTATGACATGATTGTCATGCTATGCATGACAATCTTGATAATATTCATGAGGCTGATCACGATACTGTTTGGTTCACAGTGGCGACCACTGACTGTGCAGTTCTCTTATTTTATAAGTTTTGAAATTTATGCTTGAATTTGAGTTTCTACTTTATTTTGCACAGATAAACATATTCTAGTACAGCCTGGCATGGATGTAGTATGCAATATGATCATCTTGTTAAGAGTAATTTTCAATAACTACAACCTGTGAACCTCCTCCCAATCTTTCCCTATGTTTTTCTTATCTTCACTTCACCCAATTTGATACCTAAAAATTTTCTTTGAATCTGGTTAAAAGTTTGTACAGAGATGATGCAATATCAATTTTACAAGCATTTAGAAAAGTTAACGGAGTTAGCATATGTTGTGTAATAGTACCTTGTTGGGGTACTGTGAATCAATATTGGGTTTCTCCTACGTCCCTTTCCACCCTCCACACCAGGGCCGGGAAATATTCATAACACTCTTTCTTATTGACTCAACCAAGACGGGCATTTCTTCCACTTCCTAGCACTTTCTTTCTACCTCTGCCTCTCTTTGGTACGGGGCTAAACTGAGGTGGTCGGGGTTCAGTTGCAGTTTTCTTCTTCACTTTCTTTTGTTTTCTAAAGCCTTGCAAACCCTTCCCATAGCTATCAATGTAACGATGCATCAATCCTTTGCTTGGTGTGGCTGATTTTCCTTCATGTGTCTTAATTGTGAATCAAGATTGTAGGGCACCTTAAATCAGAGCATGTAGGCTCCTGCTTGTTTTGATTTTGAATTATGTTGTGTCTCACCAGATGGACAGTAATCGAGATGGGATTGTGGACTTTGAAGAGTTTGTGGCAGCAACATTGCATGTGCACCAGCTTGAAGGTCTAGACTCAGTCAAGTGGCATAAGCGATCTAAAGCGGCCTTTGCAAAGTTTGATTTTGACAAAGATGGATTTATAACGGCAGAGGAACTGAAACAGGTGAAAAGCATTGACATCTTTACACTTATAGTGCAAAAGTTATCATAGTGCTCCGTGTAGTAAAATGTGATTTATGCATTAACTTTAAAGGCAAGTGCCATGAATGTAGAGTATTGCTGGTTACTGTTTCTGATGTGGTTTCAACTGATTGTAATACCTTCGTGGGAGGTTTGTAGCACCTTGATAGGTTTCTAGTTTGTGCATGCCATGGTTGCAAACTAGAAAAGCTGGCTTCACTCACAACTAAATTCCTCAATGGCAGAATCTTCACGGTAGTGTTTCCTGTGGTAGTAAAAAGTCTTGCATTTCCATCAAATGAGATAGATTATTGGAGATCTTTTACTTTGTTTATGGCCTTCCTCACATAAGGCCAAATTGAACATGTGGAAACAAGACTGTTGAGTATGGCGCAGAGATTCTAAGTTGCTTATGCATTTTCAGGGCCGGGCTATGCACTCTTGATTGTTGTGATAGATAATGTCTCATAAGGACATCAGGTCGGCATCCTGAAATAGAAAGTAATAGTGAGCTAGTGCAATGATTCTTGTTTCAGCAATAGTACAATAAGATGCTGTTTCTAATGAGCTGAACAAGCTGCAGTGGATGATTCATCTTTTTACTATCGAGGAGCGGACTTGGCTGCTAGGGACTATGAATGACTAGCACTATAAATCAGGAATCTGGGTGTTTTGTGCTTCTAGATATGCTGTGACTTGTTGATTTTCTTTTTTCTTTCTTTGCAGTACACAGGGATGAAGGGATCACTGCACACTTTACTGGAAGAAGCAGACACTGATGGAGACGGGAGGATAAGTCTTCCTGAATTTCAGAGGTTACTTCGACAAGCTAGCCATGGTTCACGCACTAATGGATACAGTGGGACTATTACCTGGCATACCTAGTTTGCAGATTCTTTCAATTGCCGAGTTCAAAGCTTCCTTTGACAAGTGAGCATTTGGTTTCCCAAGGGTGTGACTTGTGGCTACTCATATGAGCCTTTCAACTTCAACCCTCGCTCACCCCTGAGCACACTTTGTGCCTCAACAAGTTCATGAAATTGTTGACAGAACAACCTTTGATGGCACGGAAAGTATCAAAGGCAAGAAGAAAAAGAAAATCTTTAAAGTTTCGGGAATTTTGAAGAGCGTTTTTCCTGATTCCAGTATAAATCCAGGTCCACCTTGGTTGTACAAAAGTGTTTTTTGGAAACAATCATTCAAGTTGTAGTCACAAATTCACAATCATAGCCTATACGCCTGGAAATCCCTTTGAAATAGCCATGGCATCATTTTGTCATGGAAAGCTCTCTCAGCTTAATAAGCAAAACAAGCTGCTAGAGTTTTTCACTGCTATTGCTTTCCCTTTTTACAGGATACAAGCAATTACTGATTTTTTATCATCAATATACATCACAAAGTTTTACACGCATTCCTTGCTTCATGGCCCTCAATTTGAAGGGTGCTGACAAGATTACAAAAAGCCTTCTATAGTGAGTTCATTTACGAAGAATCATTCTGCATCTTATATCACTCAATTGGATGGAATTACATCTTGAAGTGATTGTTTGTATTCAATCCGACTAAAATTTTTCGTCCTTGTGTTGATGGACTAAGAGTCTTATGTGCATCATCTGAAACCATATTGTGATTACCATACCGAGTGGCACCATCACATTTCTACCCAATAATTTATTATCTGAAGAATGAAAGATTGGGCATTTCAAAGTGTAACTAAACATACTTAGCTTTGCCAGAATAGCGATAAACTATTGTGTTTATGTGTTAAAAAAATGAGGTGTCACTCTTAGGTGTGTTGATAATTCATGCATGGATAATCCACACATGGAAATTTATTCAATATTCGCACTTTTCCCATTAAGTTTAATAAAAAATTGAGCATTGGGATTATTGCATTTTAGTTATATTTTATATGTTTTATCATGAAACAAATTAGCTAACTTAAAGAAAACAAATTTGTACTTTTCTATTGATTATTGAATGACATTCATTGATCTAAGTTCATATCTAAGGTTTTATGCAGATGATCTAGTACATGATGTTACACCATATAAATTCCATTAACGTTATCATTGTGAAGACTTAATTTCATGATACTAAGAATATACTCATGAGTATAGCATTCTTGTTTTTTGCTTTTTGTTTTTTTTATTGGTGTACAGTTTGAATGTCTTGCTTGTGTAAGGCAAACTTCTCGTGATGTATTTATCACCTTGTTAAATATTGACAAATGGGCCTTCCCAAACGTCAAGGTAAGAGGGGGGGGGGGGGAGGGGGGCGCAATAGCAACACTGAGTCACACTTATCTCCATAGTTCTTATCATTTGATCTTTCTTCATCTAGATTCTCTTGTACCACAGTATAACAATTTTCATGATGTTTTTTGGTCTAAAAATTTCAAATCTAAACGTCTATTGAATAATAGTGCCTAGTGTGCACTTACACCATGTGAGTCATTTTTATGCCAAGTCATTTGCTACATGGGCCCCTCACTTTTTAATGTGAAATCGTGTAATGGCCTTATTTTTTTCTCTACAATGAAAGTCAAGTTTTTTGACAAACAGACATATCCTTTGCATCAGTGAAAACACTTACTAGTTATCAAGAGTTGGGCATTATATTATTTTCTAAATTACACCCCTAGTAAGTACTTGATGGACCAATAACAATTTGACATATAATTTAATGTCATTGGAGGTGGTAAGGGAGGGTGGTAGTTGTGACAATTGCTTTGTCTGAAAAGGTGAACTCCTGCAACCTTGCCGAAAAGATCCCGAAAGACGAAGATGTCTCGAAGGACGGAAAGATCCCGAAGGCCGAACCGAACATCGAACACGACTCGAAGGTCGAACACACCCCAATAGTCGAAGACGAAGCGAAGGTCGAAGGTGATGTGTTCTCGACGTTCGTCCCTGTAGCCAAATGACGAAGACACCCTAGAAAGAAAAGACGAATAGAAGAAAAACAAGTTGAGCTATCAGTTGGTAGCTCGACGAGCGTGAAGTCTTGTACTATCACGCTCAGCCACCAGAAGCTACCTTGACATATGGTAGCTAACTAATTGATTAGCGTAAACATGTCTTCACAATTAAACTATCTTGTAAACTCCATGTAGTGGATATAAACACAGGATGCGAAAAAAGAGCAGAAGAATAGAATAGTGTTAGCTTATTGTTAGCATTATCAGCTATGCATGAAAGTCTGCCAACGAGCAGAAATAGCGACTTCTGTGAGAAGAGCGACAAGCTGCCAACGACCGAGACACTGATTGACTCACTCAAAACAAAACACAAATACAATTGCTCTATTCCAATCCATCTCTTCCATTGTTCGCATTGTCTTAGCTGATTATTGATCAAATGATTTGAATTATGTGATCTGTAGTTGTTTGCTTAGGATCCTGCAATAATTCTATAAGCTAGCCACAAAGGCAGCACACATAGAGACAGACAAGAAGAGCTACCCTTGCTGAAACAAAAACAAAAACAATCGACGAAAAATCTACATGCTTGACTTGTCTTTTTCGCCACTTTTCTTAATGATTTGATTGCATATGACTTACATAGGATTGATTTTGAGCACAAAGGTGTGACACTAACAAATAGAGCATGGATGAGAGTGAGATTGTACATACATATTGTGTGCAAAAAAATGCATATATAGCAATTTCTGATAATCTAGACATGCATGTGTGGAATATTAATTGCATTGGATAAATATACTTTAACATTTTAAAAATTAGTAAGAATCTTTTGAATTAGTCAAATTTTTTCCATCAGCCCTTGTGGCTATGATATTTTATACTTTGGCTTTATAAATAAGAATATACCACATGTATATCTAATAGTGTAGATCTATACATTCCAATGTAGATCCTTGCATTTTGAAAGTCCAATTGGTTGAGAGCATCATTGGAAAAGATGACTGTTTCAAATTTTGTAAGTCTTAAGCTTGCATTTACAATCCATGGTGTGAAAGTTTCATGCATAAAGGAATGAACCTAAATATGCCAAGATTGTCTATAGAATCTCTAACTATGAAACATAGTCAAGATGTGGAAACATCCAAAAAGATCTTCAAACTCTTCAAGTGGATCAAATATGATCAAGGACATGTTTTGGACCTCTAATAATGTCAAAAATTAGAAAGCATAACATTCATAATGATGCATAAAAAATAGGTCATAATCATCATTCATATAAGCAAAACAAATGAGGCAATTTTACACAATGTAGAAATCAATCTCCCTCCTCCAATATCATCACCAAAATGAGGTATGTACATCAACTACTAAAATGGAAAAGTATTCAACTATTTATAGTTGTAGTAGGCCACATTTGGAAGTAGGGTTAAGCAATAAATCTCCACCATCCATAAAATCAATGGTATAGATTGACTAGGATATATGTACATAAAACAATATAAGAATGTTATTTGGACCAACTTGGCCCCCTCCACACGTGGCCTCCACTTTTGACCCTTTGTCAAACCATATGAAGTTTCCCATATGTAGGCCTCAAGTTCATATTTGCCAATTTGAACTATTTTTTCACAATGTTGTATGGAGTTCTAACACCAAGTAATTCACACTAGATTTCTTTTTTTTGAAACTTGCCACGGATTCAAAGTTGACTATCCACATAAAAAAACAAAGAATTTCAAAAGGGATGATGATGGTAGAAAATATAGTTCTACCTTTGGTAAGAATTTTGGTCCATATGTATGGTTTGGGATGTTCATAGTTATGCCCTAGCCAAAGTTAATGGGCTTCGAAAAAGCAGGAGTTGAACTCTCAAGTGGTTACCAAGTGGGATATGACTTTGATAGTTCGTAAATAAATCTATGAGTTTGACGTGCAATTTTTGCTATGACACACCAAAAAGAGTTAGTTTTCAAAAAGCGTCATTCAAAGATTTGGCATATCTAGAATTGTCATCTTTTTAGAACTCATATTATGATCTAAGGAGGCCATTTTGCCAAGCTTGAAGTTGATTAATCTCAAAATGACCAACCAACCCATCAACCCAACCACTCCTAACTCCAAGACCTATTACAACCTGGACTTCAACAAGTTATGAGATATTTTAACCTGATTGAGAAATATCATTTCTCAATAATACAACTATCAAATAGAGATAAAAAAAATTGGGTTAAAAAGTCTACATTCCATGAATTCAATCATTCCTTACCAACAAGTTTTAGACATCTCCCATGTGTTAAGAGTCTATCGTTTTGCAATTATTATATTGTCATTTGAGAAATTGTAAGTATTCTTGGTTGCCTAGGTTTAAAATATATATATATATATATATATATATATATATATATATATATATATATATATATATATATATATATATATATATATATATATATATATATATATATATATATATATATATATATATATCTACCAATACAGATTCATATGGATTGACTTGTAATCTAGTATCCGACGATATGTTTCATTGCACACAGTTACTGATTCAAATGTCCACGAACTTATTGAAATTTCACAATTCTAGCTTGTCTAGTTTGATGTAATTCTAGCTTGTCTAGCTTGTCTAGTTTGATGTAATTTCACTTGTAAGAGGTGATGTTGAAGAAACAAAATGTTTCTATTACCAAAGCTCTGCTAGCTTTCAACTCCCAATTTGACGAAAAGACACGAAACGAAAATGTTCGCGAACAAGATGACCAACAGGAGAAGGTCAAACGACTCGAAGCGACACGAAAATATTCGTGACACGAAACCCTTCGTGCTTCAAAGGACCAGGAAGATCAACCATGTACTATGAAGTACAAATCTCAAATCTGATACGGTGACGTCAGCAGAAGAGCGTTAGGACGTGCCTAATCCGCCACTCTTGTAGTCCATGATTAGTTGTAGATTGTTTAATATGTGTGATCAGGAATGTTACTCAAAGTGACACGAAAATGTTCGTGATATATACACATTTTTGCTAGATGTATCAAATAGATACAGATAGACAAAATACAGAATAGAAGTCTGCCTGTGAGCGAGACAATCTTGTAAGAGGATCAATAGATCCAAGAAGTCCGCTAGTAAGCGAGACACTATTCGTGGAAGAACGCCGCTTCTCTCATGCCAATGCGTTGTGTGGGTCTGTCACACAGTGCTCGAAATCAAGAGGATCAATAGATAATGTTGTAGCTATTATGCACATATCATTCTAAATTTTGTCTGATCTCGAATGAATTATTGTCTGCTATTGTTCGTGTATTTCATTTACTTGTTTCATCAATTCCACACACTGGTTCAATCTTGTTGAATGCTGAATTAATTTATAACGTAGGTCAACAGTGTCTGTCTACATTCTGGAAGATTGTAGGAATGATATAGCAGGCAATGACCAGCAATCATATCCGAACTCCATCCAAATTGATTTTGTTCACGATTGTTTTCGCTTCACATTTCGTTTCGCTTCGCGATTATTTCGCTTCAACAATATTAGAGCTCGTTCAAGTTTTGCTTCGCTTCGTTTTGTTTCGTTTCATTATAGAGTCTGATTGATTGCCCAATTTTTTTTGCATCAGTGGTATTAGAGCCTGTCATAGTCTGACATAGCTACAAAGTTATTAGATCCAGGAGGCAAAGCATTCAAGACAAAGAACCATTAACAAGTGAGAACATGATCTACAGCAATGGCTTCAATAAGCAGTATACAATCAAAGATCTATACAATTCTCGACTCATCAGGATCTAACTTCCTAGCATGGAAGGTTAAGACCTCTCTTATACTAAAGGGAGAAGGATTCTTTCCCTAGGTAGACAGCATCGAGGAGATGCCTACAACTACATGGAAGGAGCTACGTGAATGGAGAGAGAAGAACGACAAGGTAGTAGCCGTGTTGTCATCATCCTTTGAAGATAGCCTGACTCTTGCCCTAGCTACACTCTCCAATGCAAGAGAGATGTGGAATACTTTACTCACAAGATTTCAGACGAAATCACGCAGTCTGATCATGCTACTCGAAGATCAGCAGACAAATTTGCAATGGGATGGCAAAGATCTCATCTCCTTTACCAGAAAGATGAAGGATCTATTCCTTTCATTACACAACATCGGAGCAGAAAATGCAGTATCAGTAGAGAAGTAGCTTACCTATCTGTTAAGAGCTTTACCAAGATCCTTCCAGACAACCCGGACGTTGCTAGCAAAGGATCCAGCTATGGCACTCGAAAAGGCAATTGTCAAGATTCGAGAAGAAGTCAAAGCTCGAGAGCACCTTGATCACAAGGATGCTTCTAACCAGGCTCTCTACAGCAACAAGGAGAAGACGAAGAAGCAGTTCAAGCCTAAGAGGGAGTCTAACCAAAGGCATAATCGAGACCAGCAAGCAGAAAGAGCCAGCAAAGGCGAATGGAGGAATAAAGGAAAGCCAAAACAGTAGAGTGGAGACCAGAAAACATGCGTGAGATGCAAACGCAAAGAACATACTGTCAATTTGTGCTGGCTAAATCCGAAAATTGAGTGTATCCACTGTCACAAGAAGGGTCATGCAGCCATGAACTACCACCAGAACCCAAGAAACAAACAAGCTCAAGGCAGACGGGAGAACACCCAAGAGTTCCATTCTACCGTGCTGTCCGGAACATAACAAGAAATGATCTCAGACAGCACGTTAGATTCACACCGAGTGCCCTTCAGTGCCTTCAGGAGGCTGCTGAAGATTATATTAGCCTTTTTTTTTTTGATTCTTTTTTGCTTGCCATCCATACCAAGAGGGTTACCATAATGCCCAAGGATTTTCAGCTTCTGATGAGAATGAGGGATAGGTATTGTAGGTTACATGTATCTCAGCCTGCTGCTCCTAGACCAACTCCTATAAATAGGACTCATCTTCCTACGAAGCGTCCTAGGAAGCAGACAGCCCCCAAGCCTGCTCCTAAGAAAGTGAAGCCTATCCCAGAATCCATTGTAGATAATGTTGCTGTTGATGATGCTGTAAATATAGCTACCTCTATTTTAGATACTCCTATAATTGCTGTAGATACTACACTTCCACCTCCTCCTCCTCCTCCCAATTTCTATACATATATAGATTCGGATGATTATCTTAAATTTGAGAAAGACATATCGGATGCTATAGATACAATTGGTACTCCTTTTTGTTTTAGACTAGAAGAACTTGATTTTAGTATTGATTTTAGAGTTCTAGATTGCCTGGATCTCAAAGATAGAGGGGCTTCTATCAGTGATCCTGTGATAGAGTCCGGGCTGACACTCCTGCAATTTGACATTGCAAGAGATTCATCAAACGAGCTGCTGGTGCTGAGTCACTTTCTGCTCCAGGCATTCAAGGAGAATAATGACACATTGTCACAGTGTCTGACAAGTGGATTCACACCAGCAACAAAGTATCTGGTCATTTCTTATCATACCAAGTAAGATATATTAAGTGCTTCTTCCTGTTTTATGCATTAACATTGACATTTTCAATTTAAATAGTTCTCAGAATTGCCGCTAAAGTACTTTCAATCTTATTTTGCAGTGACCACCGGAGTTTAAACCTGATTTCTAATAAGAGATCTGTAAATAATATTATTAAATGTTCTTGTGTCAAGATGAATTCGGCGAGATATATGCATAAGGATGTAGATATATTCATTCCATATCTAAGTAAATATATTCCTACAGACGTTCCCCATTTCGTGGACTAGCAGATCGTCAGCTTGGAGGTAAACTCTGTCTTTCTTAATGGCATTTTGAAATCAGTATTCTAATGAAATATTTTTAATCTAATTCATTCTGTTTCATAATTGATTTCTTGTGTGCTGAATTATTTTGCAGTCACCCCAGCAAAATGATTCATTCAGCTGTGGGTGGTACACATTGTACAATGCCAAGCTGTTTTTTGAGTGGTTCATCCTTCAACAAGATGTTGATATTTCTAAGGTAAAAAATTCTGTTTATTCTTATTTTGGAATCATGATTAGTTTTCTATTCTAAAAATGTTATTGGCCATTACTAATACATGAATGTTCTATTTTGCAGTTTACACTTCCTGAGTACACATCAAGCCAGGTGTACAGATTTAGACAAGAAATTATCCTGAGTATACTGGCTCGGGCAAGGCTTCAGCCTCCCGTTATTGATGATGGTGCAAAGGATGATGTAGTTTTACTAAATTAAGATAAAAAAAAATATAGATAGCATAGAACAAAAATACATGTATAGACTTCATAGAAAAATATACATTGATATATTAGATGCTGCTCCAGTTTATGAATTTGGGAGCACAAAATACATGTACAGATGCCCAGCTTGGGCTTTCATTTATTGAATGAAAGGGTGTACACACAGATTTTTAGTAAAGTATATTTGAAACTATTGTTCTCCCACAATGGTGATTGTTCTAGGTAGATCTTTGCAAGACGTTATCAGCTCCTGTCTTTTTCGCATCTGTGACATGGCAAATATTAGTGAATGTGCAATTGTAAATGATGACATTTTCTATTATTTTGTTCTATTTTGAAATGGCAATAAACATAAAGTACTTACGAGTCTTCCATTGATGATAAATATGAAATATGTTGGTAGATTGGTTTGTAATAGCATGAGCTTTGTTCTGATAAAATCAAGCTTCCAGTGCTCTTCCACCTCAACCATAGTCAAATATTCCTCATTGTAGATAATGCTTATCTCCATTCGGTTTGTGTGACCATTTAGTTCAAAGTCTTGATCCAGTGGTAGCCATGTACCTTCAATTTTCTTGTATCTATGGTAGCTAAATGTGAGACTGAGCATTTGCATTTCGATATGATAACGAAAGATCATTGAGGACTTTTTAATCCTGCATTCTATGTCATTATTTGTTTTACTATCCCAGCCTTGATCCATGAGATCTGACAAAGTCTCATCTGATAAATCCTTGCAAACAAATAAAGTTGGTGTCCTACGAACACTAGCACTTGAGAAAAAATCAACAAATGTCTGCAATGAGATAAACCAACTTAGGTGAACAATTTTCGAGCCTGTGCCTATCTTCATAGCATTTTTAATATCAATGAGTAGCTTGCATCTCAAGGATTCAGAAACAATGCTGTCAGGAGTAGGCCACTCATCACTTTGAAAACTAGGCAATGGAATTGCTTCGAGCTTGCCAAAACCTCCATCTGTTTGTGGCGTATATAAAGATTCATAAAAATAGATATCACAATCTGCAAGTTCCTTTGGACTTCTTCCTCTGTATTGTAGCTTTCCAACATCAGAGTGAATCACGTCTAATATTTCTGCAAGTGATTGTGCGGGCTCCCATTCACTTATGCATGATGGATATAAATCTGAAAGAAAAAAACAATGTTGAAGCATTTAAATCATAATCTGAAGAGCATCAATAAAGAAATCACCTATGATTGTTGTAGAGTGCATATGTTTTGATATACTTACAATTATATTTTTGATGATCATGAGGATTGATATCATGTACTTTGATTTCTGAATGCATATATACATGTTGCACTAAGAATTCTGATATCGATTGACCTCCCGGAGTAGTCTTAAACTCCAAAATTTTTGCTTTCCAATAAGATTTGTAAGTCATTTTTGCTCTTTTCTTTTGTCGAAAATTGCCCTTTGATGATGGATGCAACAATACCCATGAATTCTTCATATATTTTGTTGGCTTCTAGTTATCAGCTTCATCTTTCTCAAATTAAAGAATCACATAATCGACTGTAGATCTGGGTCTCCTCGCCATTGCTATTTTCAAAGCTTGGGCGCCAAAAATCTCTCTGATATGTTACTTAATTTTAATTTTTCATATCACATTTAATCTAATGTGAATGCCAACATAGTCACAGTTACTACGTATACCATATTTTATGTAACTGTACATACTATGTTTCTATAACTGTAACTAGTATAGTTAGAAAATTTCATTATACTAACCAGCATAGTAAAGTAAATTTAACTTGAGATATTGACGTCGGGCAAATTAGCACGTGTCGGGCAGGAAAAAGAAACCAATGGGATACGTCCATGCTGCCCAGACACAAATTTCAAAGTTTTCTATATTGCATTTTTATTTTTTAGTTAATTTGAACTACGTTACGTAGATTTCAAATATGTGCATTTTGATTGGGCTGGTGACGGTCAAAACTAAAGAAAAAAAATAAAAGTATCTTTACAAAGGGTCTTTTTGATATTGAGAACTCCTCTAATGTACAGTAAGTTTGCCAGAGTCTACTTCATTCACAATAGATCAGATGCATTTGACAAATTCATAGAGTATGTGAATTGGACAGAAAGATGCACAGGAAATAATGTGAAACGGATCAGAGCAGATCGGGGTGGAGAATACGTCTCAAACCGATTCACTGATTTCTACAATGATCGAGGAATCATTCATAGAAGGACATCATCCTATACATCGCAACACAATGGTGTTGCAGAAAGAAAGAACATGACTCTTACTAGAAGCTACTAGGTGCATGATGGCCTATTCGAAGGTTCCAAGAGTGTTGTGGGCTGAAGCAGTAGCTACAGCTGCTTACATTTAGAACAGGACAGAAAAATCTGGTGTTTCTCATATAACACCACATGAATTATGGTGGGACAGAAAACCCAACCTGACTCATATTCGAATCTTTGGTTGTGCAGCATATGCACATGTTCCTGACAAACTTCGAAAGAAGCTTGATGAGAAAGAAAAACAAGGATATCTTGTAGGATACGACAATCATTCATCATACTACAGAGTCTATATGCTAGAGACAAACGCAGTGAAGATAGTCAGAGATGTCAAATTTGATGAGAGCAGAACAATGGCCAACAATGATCCTGTCAGTTATGAAGTTCTTGGAAGACAATACTATGATCTACCAATCACGACAGAGGGAGCAGAGGATGAACACTTAGACGAAGATGTTCAAGTCGCACCTCATTCGAGCGACGAATCAAACGAAGAAAGATTCGCAAGCCAACCTACTACTACAACACTTGTAAACTGAAATGGTTTTCGGACCTAGAAGAACAAATAAAGGCAAGAGCATTGCAGTACTAGAAGGATCTCCTAGAAGATCAACAAGAGAACGAAGAGCACTAGCAAGATTTGTGTCAGGCAGCTCAGCTTCTACATCTGGAGAGTCTTGTGGATTCAGTGGAGAACCACAAATTCAGTGGAGAACCACAAACATTCGAGGAAGCAAATGAATGTCCAGAAAAGGACAAATGGATCCAAGCCATGAATGAGGAGATGGAATTCATGAAGAAGAATGAGGTATGGACATTGCAACCATTACCAGATGAGCAAAATGCTGTACAATGCAAGTGGGTATACAAGTTGAAGTATGGACCAAATGGAAATATTTCAAAGTATAAGGCCAGACTTGTAGCAAAGGGCTTTTCTCAGAGATATGGTATCGACTATGCTGAGACCTTCTCTCCAGTCGTGAAACATTCATTCCTACACCTACTATTTGCATATGCAGCCGCTTATGATCTCAGGATTCACATCGTGGACGAAAAGACAACGTTCTTACATGGTGAGCTAGACGAAGAAGTCTACATGGATCAACCTCTAGGCTACATTTTGAAATCACTTCCTACTTATGCATGCAGAATGCACAGGAGTATCTACGGTGTGAAGCAATCAACCTGAAATCCTTGGGATTTAAGCCACTAATAGCTGATTCCAATGTTTATGTAAACATTACAGATGGGAAGATCATCATTGTAGCTGTATATGTGGATGACACCCTGATACTCTACAAAAGTGAAGAACTTATTGCTGAGGTGAAGTATGACATCTCAAAACATTTTGAGATTGCAGACCTAGGAGAAACCGGATGTTATCATGGCTTACAGATTGACAGAGACTATGACGAAGGAAAATTGTACCTTCATCAATCTAGATATACCCAGAAAATATTAGAAGATTTTGGGATGATGAATTACAAAGGAGCAAATACTCCAATGCTTGCAGGAACAATTCTGACGAATGAAGATTGTTCGAAGACTAAAGAGGAAAGAGAATTGATGGAGCATACACCATACAAGAAGTTGATCGGATCACTAATGTATCTCGCAGATAACACACACCCTGACATTGCTTATGCCGTGTTCAAGATGAGCCAATTCAGTACAAATCCAGGCTTGACTCATTGGAAGATCGTGAAATGAATCTTGCAATACCTTCAATTAGCGAAGGATTTTCGATTGTGTTATTCTCGTGATGCAGGGTTCTAGATGCTTTCATACAGTGATGCTAGCTAGGCATCTCTCAAGGACGACTACAAAAGTGTTTTAGGAGGATGTACCATCGCATCAGGGGCAACAATTCTCTGGGTCAGGAGACCATCATGGCTCAATCATCCTACGAAGCAGAGTACGTAGCAGCAGCAAAGATGGCCAGTGAAATCACTTGGCTCAGACAGTTCCTCGACGAACTAGGTGAAACGAGGAATGAACCTCTGATTTTGTAGATGGACAATACATCCACAATACACCTGGCAAAGGATCCCGTGTTTCACTCAAGGACGAAATACATTGCAATCAAGTACCACTTGATAAGAGATCTAATCGAGAAGAAGAAGTTGCAGACTACTTTCATTGGAACAAAGGAGATGGTTACTGACATTTTCACAAAGGCCTTAGACAAAGGTCTGTTTGAGAAACAGAGGAGCAGTCTTGGAGTCATCAAGCTATCACACTTTGAGAGGGAGCTGAAGAAACAAAACGTTTCTATTACCAAAGCTCTACTAGCTTTCAACTCCCAATTTGACAAAAAGACACGAAACAAAAATGTTCGCGAACATCATGACCAATAGGAGAAGGTCAAACGATCTAGCTCATAGTTTGGATATAAATCCATTAAATGTGCATTCTCCATCACTTTTAGGATTGACTGGGATTCATTTTTCTGGAAAATTTTGTCATGGTATCAAAGCCTAATCAAAAGTTTGCATTATATTTGAGTTTCTCAAGCTTAGATCCTAGATTTGAGTAGTATTGGATATGTCCTTACTACTAGTTGCTATTCTAGTAAATGTACCTCCAAATTAGGTTTCATTTGAGTGAGAATAGGTTGTTCTTAGGCTTTTTGAGGTCCTAAAATACATCTTTTAGGTTTTAGATCATTGATTTGATGATTTTTCATCTAGAAATGCAAAACTAGTGAAAATTGTGTTTCTTTTGGCTCGATTGGAAGTTAAGAATGGAATCCATCTTTGTCATGCAAGATTTGATGGATATTGTGACAATTAAGTTTTCCTCTATAAACTAATGTAGTGATACACTCCCAAATAAAAAGAAAATTTTGAAATATATTAAAATGAAGCAACTACTTAGGATTGCCCGCTTGAAGGGAATGTATTTGAGTCTAATTGGGCAAGAGTGTAAGAAAGATTTTGGAATAATTGCTTAGAATGAAGAGCAAATGGTTTGAGATTGATTACCTGGATGGTGGCACCACTAGCATACCAAAACGGGCCGCTGACCTGCCAAGCAACATTGGAACTTTGCAAGATTGTAGCTGCCCATGTCCATTGCACAAGAGCCTCTCACAAGTATGACATCAAAACTTAAACCCAACTCATATGTATGGGAAAAGGCTTTTTTCAAGTCTTGATTTGCATCAACAACTGCACAAAAAGAAAACACCAATCCAACAACGCTGCAAAAAAGAACATCCTCACCAAGAAAACATAGATTGACAACAAGACAGTTGAAAAGGACAGGAGATCCACAAGTACACGAACAGGAATATCTAAAGCTCGGATTGCTAAAGGAGCAGCCGTAGGCTATGGATTGATGTAGAAACTTTAAGAAATTATGCACGACATTGTTACCTATGAGACTACAACGCTCACAATCAGCCCAGTCTTGATGCTTCTACCAGCTGCTTTGACCCACTTTGAGCTCTATACAGCTTCAAGTGGTATAACTACACATCATGTTGAAACAGAAGAAGAAATAGTCTCATACGTTTAGTGAAGACACTCAACATAAAAATCTATATTGAATCTGGAACAAAAGTAGGCACAAATGCATCATTTTTTCAAAAGTTGTCCAAATGGACTGAAGTGCTGGAATGTTTGAGCATCCTTAAAACCAGTACATCGCTCTTTTGTTTTTTCTTGTTCTTGTTTTTCCTTTAATGGAAACCATCGTCCAAAAACCTAGCGGTTCGCTGCAAAATATACGCCTCCAATATCCCTGATTTTGACTCTGATTTGGATTTCGCTTTTGGTTTAGCTTTAGAGAGTGAGATGATCGCACCACAATTTTGCTTCTGCTTTGCTTCCCCCTTCCCAAGTTTGCAAGAAGGTGCACTAAAGGAACAGAAACCTCAACACAAAAACAGATCCCACACATACAAATATATCAACAGAGGATATTTCTTCTACAGTTTTGACGGATATGAAAGAAATTGCATGCTAGAAGAGATCGAAGTCATTGAATGCTAGAAGCTATGGACCTAGTGCTAGTTTCTTGCAGCATCGAGTTGCTATTAGCTACGTCCATTTCGATTTACTTGTTATTCTAAGCTCTTCATTGCTAATTCACACCTGCGGACATTCCTTTTGACTTGCAAGATATTCTATTGTTCCATTGTCACAAGAAAGCTGAATCCCTCATAATTGACTATTACAACAGGCAGCTGCACCATCCCCCCTACGCATGCATGCCACAATTGAGACTCCAAACCCTTCCACCGATCATCTGAACCTCTTGCTCTTGCTCTTGGATCTTGAGAGAGAGAGAGAGAGAGAGAGAGAGAGAGAGAGAGAGAGAGAGAGAGAGAGAGAGAGAGAGAGAGAGAGAGAGAGAGAGAGAGAGAGAGAGAGAGAGAGAGAGAGAGAGAGAGAGAGAGAGAGCGCAAGCAAGCGGGAAGATCCTATTTGAATTTTGAATTAGGATGGGGACTAATGTGCATGCATGGGGCATGATGCATACATCCTCCTCCCCATGCATGCATGTAAAAAACTTTAGCAAATTCATGAGATAGGAAGTGCTTCATCGCTGGTTATTATGAAGCTCTTGTCTCAACCTACCATATGTGATCCATAACTATCATTGTCATGCTTTATAAAGTATGTGGAAGGAAGCATTGGTCCATCGCTGGTCCATCGCTGGATAGCTTACCATATATATCAACTTTTTGAGTATCTTGCTCAAGATACATCGCTGCAGGTCCATTGCTGGACAACAACTCACATATCTTCAACAAGCTTCTCCATATTTGAGTAGCCTCATCGTTGGTCCATCGCTAGACATCGGCTAGTATTTGAAGGGAATGTCATGCCAAAAAAATGTTGTATGAACCCTCGCTGATCCATTGCTAGATAGTGGATTCATACCTTCACATTTATCATCTAGAACACTTGATAACCTTCATAAGTATACAAGAGATTCTTCCAACCTTCTTCTCACGGTATAGTAGAAAAAACTCATTCGAGAACAGGCTACTTATAGTGGTTTCGTAGGAAGTGTCATGGAAGTTCCCTTTCAGCCAAAAATGGTGGGAAAATATTTTTTGAAAAGTATCAAAAAAGGTTGGGTAGGCAACAAAGTTTAGGACCATCAAATCATATATGTTTGTTTATAGCATGATCAAGGGTGGTAACTTTTGATAAAGAAGTGTCCATGAGAGAGAGAGAGAGAGAGAGAGAGAGAGAGAGAGAGAGAGAGAGAGAGAGAGAGAGAGAGAGAGAGAGAGAGAGAGGAGAGAGAGAGAGAGAGAGAGAGAGAGAGAGAGAGAGAGAGAGATGGCTAGTCACTAAAATCAAATTTAGACTATATGTACTGAATTGCTAGCAAGGGTTGACCCATAATACTCTTGCTTTCCTACACTGCTATGTAGAGACTTATGACCAAATTCCATATCTGTATCAAGATCATTTTCTGCCAATACATCAGAAATGTTAGCATCAGCTTCTGCCTCAACAAAAATAGCTCCTTCATTGTTGCTCATAACTTGAAACTTTCCATCCGAGGTGAGCTCAATCCTTCAACTAGGGGATAATAATGTACCAAAATTAGTGCTAATGCATTTCTCAACACCACCACTGGATCGCTAGCGTTGTTTCTTGTTCTGACGAGAAAATGAAGACTTTATGCATCACATATGGTAGGTTGAGACAAGAGCTTCATAATGACCAGTGATGAAGCACTTCCTATCTCATGAATGGTTGTATGGATTCAAACTCCTTATCATAGATATGAAAGGATGATAGTTTGGTTTGTTAACTACAATTTATAGTATACTTTACTATCCTTTAAAGGATAGCATGGATGTGTGGTTGTTCCATAAGTAACTAAAGGTTACATACATACTCAAGAGACGAAGCTATTGTAGTATCATGCTATTATACTAAAGATACAACTCAGACACTGGCACGTTATGATTATGATTAGTATACCTCATGCTGTAACTGGTTTCGTTATCATGCCTGTGAATGACTGCTATTTCAAAGGGAATACTACTGTGTTTAAGCACTAACAAATAAAACTTGCGCTCTTTTAGCATCAAATATTACTACTATCTTCATTTTTGATAAGGTTCGATTTCGAACCATAAAGCTATAAACATTTGCACAAGTATGCACATTAAACCATTTGCTTCAGATTTGTATAAGCAATGAGTAGTAGGCTCTCCCGATAGTCCATTAAAAACACTAAATAGCCACAACACAACACTATTATTAAGGAATCAAATTGTGGTAATTGATAAAATTATGGATCCTAATCAACAACAACCTCAATTTTGAGACTAATATTTATACAAAAAGAGCTTTTGGTTTTGGTTGATAGTTGTAGCACACGTGATTTTTTCAATAGCAATTTTTTTCAGGTCATTGGACTCACAAAGTCAAGTGAAAGTAGATATAGCAAAAGGATAGTTTGTAGTTTTTCATAAAAATATAACAAAAGGATAATTTGTAGTTTTT